>ML823862.1:172158-226182 GCA_009831015.1 Picea engelmannii
ACCAATACCAACTACCTCCAACTGGTCTTCTTTGGTTATCTTAATCAAGGCTTGTTTTAACCAATCTTGTATGTATTTTTTAATTGGGGTGACATTTATCTCTTGTCTAATTTTTATATCAAATAACATGTCTTCTAATTCTCTCAATTAATATGAAAGTTAGTGGAGTGTATCTTCAATGTCTTCATTTTTATTTGCATAACTCACCAACCAATCCTCAATTTCACTTTCATTATACTCAATTATACTATTAAATTTCTTAGGTAACAAGCCCTTCAATATTTCCACATGTTCTTCAAATTGTTGCCTTGCCATCGATATAGAGTTTAAGATTAACTTTGGGTCTTGTACTTCACTTGTGGTTCCTTCCAAGTCTATTTTAGTCAACTTGTGATAGAATGCTTCCTTTTTGGCAACCACAACATCACAATCATCCAATATTTCTTTCAATACCTTTATCTTTCTTATCCAGCAAGATTTTAATTGTTTGATTCAGACTTGAGACTGTATATCTTATTATTTTCTTTTCAACACAGACATACCAGAAACTTTTAATATAAATGCGGTGACAACATCTTTATAAAAACCTTTTTCATTATTTAAATTATCTTGAACATATTCTCTAAAACTATTTAACTTTGAATCGAAAGAAACAATACTACTCCATGTATCCCATGCTTCCAGAATAAGAGACATTCTCTTTTTGATATTTTCTCCAACAAATTTTCTAACTGTGACTAGCAAACTTGATGTTCCTTTCAACTTTGAACTTGACGCGGGTGTCACGTCGGGATTTCTCCCAAGTTGAATAGTAACTAGTGGACTTACAAATATAGGAGGTGGCATTAAGGCACATTCCAATTATTTAACTCTCTCCTTAAGCATCATATTTTTTGCCTCCATGTCATCCACCGACACTTCTAGGGAATCACCTGTAGCTTTATGAATTCTAGAAATCCTGGAAGCAGGTACGCCTTTGAAATCAAATTCTGATTTATATTTTCTTTTATTCTTTAAACGTTTTTTCTCTAAAATTAATTTTTTAGAACTTCTGTCAACCAGGGCATTTTGTACTATAAAAGATTCATCTTTTGAAAAGGTTTTTTCCTAGGTTGCAATCTCGGCTGCAACTTCCCTTCTTTTCTGAAGTCTTTGTTCATCATCCGGGAACTCAAAATATTGAATGTTAATGTCTAGATCTATACCTCGAAGCACGATTTCTCCTTCGGGTATGATATTTTCTTCCTCTTGCTGAGTAACTTGACTCTTTCTTTTGATCTGAAGTTTATGGGATTTCTCCAAATTTCCTCTCAAAGGATTTTGGTCACCCCCATCATCGGAATTCTTGATAGATGATTTCTTTTGTCGTGGTGTAACTAGATTGAAACTTTCCTTGGGTAGTCTGCTTCTTTTTTATACACTTGGCAAATGAGAACTTCTTTCATTTATAACTTTTCCTCTCTATTTTTTCTTATTTGTAGTGCTCACAATAGTTTCAATATCTTCCATTTTTCTTTTGCCAATTGGTTCTAGTGGGTCTTGACTATATCCTTCTTCTTCTTTAAATATAATTGTATTTGCAAGTGAAGTACTATATCAAATATAATTCATATGGTCCATGAAAAGGTGATTAGGGTTGAAACCCTTGATTTCATCTGTAGATTTCAGGTTGTATTGATCCAATTGAACTACGAATTCATCAATTTTGGAAACGCCTCTTAACAAAATTTGCCCAATTTTCCATGGCATTGGAATAAACTACTTTTTCCTTTTGTCATGGAAGAATTGTACCCAGAATCTATATTGTCTTGCAACTTCTATGACAAACATTTTGTCTAAAACATAATAAGGGAGGTAGAAAGGTTTTTTGCGAGAAAAAAATATTCTTATCACAGTATAATGCCCCAATTTCTCATAACTCCCATTTTTTCCCAATAATTTTGATGCTTACAGATATAATCTAGATGTTCTTGGACCAAATATAAGTTTCTTGAAAACAAAAACAAATTCATCATAGACTTCATAAAAATGATAAGCAACCCTTTGTCTCCAAAGGGCTTGGTACCACATAGGTACTGGATCAATCTTACAGTCGACCCTCCTAACAATACTCGGACCTTTAAAAATATGACAATAAGTGATGGAAAATATCAAGGACGGAGACATGTATAACCTTATATTCTCCATGAAGTTCCCTAGTTGTGAAGAAATTTCAATGGAGATAATCTTCACCCAATTGAAGATTGCCTTTTTCATGAACTGTAAAATATAAAATGTAAAGGGATAGTTGAGGAATTTTCATTGTTGATTCTTGACCTATGACTCTGGTAGAGAGCCATGCAATATCTTTATAAGGATTTTTGAGAAAACTGACCTAAATATTCAATAAATCTTTGAGCATTGTGGAAGTATATTCAAGATATTCTCGCAAGAGATCAAGTCCATAATTTATTTCCTTAAGGAATTGTCTAGATTCCTCCCATTTAAATGTGATGGTTGGTTCATGGAGCTTCAAAATTCTTCTGAAAATCAATGGAAACAAATAAATAGGAGATTCCCCTTGAAGTTGTATTACTCTTAGGTTTTGTTCATACTTATCAACACACCCAGAAACAATTTCCTTAGAATCAAAAACCTCTGGTACACACCCTGTTGAAGAAATTCCTGATATCCAGAATGTATTCTTGTTCCTTTCCGGTAATGGTAGGGAAGAATAGTAGCAATAAGACCTTGACCACTGGAACCTCTGGTCTTCTCACGTGAATAGATTCAAAGTATCCCCACATAAATTTTCTCTTCCTTTTACTACCATGTCGTTTGAAGGTTGGAAAATTTTTGATATTCACTTTGAAATGTTAATTTCAAAGTAAATCCTCTTTTGATAATATAACTCGCAGCTCCTTTTTCAATGAAATAACTATTGCTAACTAAATGAAAGGTTACCTTGATAAATATTCCATTAGTAACGACATTTTCAAATTTAATTCAATATTATTCTTCGTAAGATTAGCATTTAATAAGTCTCGAGGGAGGTGCAAAGTAATTTATGTAATATGACGGAGGGTCGAATGTAGATCTCATAAATTAAGGAGAAAATATGACCCCTCCAATCCGCGAACCTCCGGTGGAGCTAAAAATTGTTTAAGTATAGATCTATTAAAAGAGTCGAGAGTCAGTCGGACTTGTGGAGTATAAGAGAACAAAATGGGAAACATGAGCTCGTGAGTCTGCCAACATGTGAACCCGTCGTGCTTTAAAAATATTCTAATTAAAGTGCAAAAAGAGGGTCACGAGTCAATAAAGTGTGTTTTGATGACGACGAAAGAGAAGACTTGAATGAGAATGATGATATCAACCTGTGAACCTGTTGTTGTAAGAAAACTTAAGAAATAGCTAAGTCATGGTACAATTTGTAGGTAGTGGATTATGGTAGTGTACTTTGAGGGAAGTGGAGATTAAAGTGGGATTCGTAAGCCCACCACGAATCAAAATTTTTATAAGTATGGAAGCATAATATGAGAGAGAGAGAGAGACTTGTAGCTTAGAGAATTTTAAGGTCAACAACCCTCTATTAGTTCATGTACCTTCCATAACACCCTCTACTGGAAAAGTAAAAGGCCACCCAATTGACTACAACATGCATCGAAATTCCACATCACAACACTGAGGAAGCACAAGTACTCTCTAGTTGTCCTTCCTGACTTTTGAAAATAGTCTTAAAGCCTATCGATATATATGTATCCCAAAGGATTGAGACCTCATCTTCCCAAGAAGGAAGATGGATCAGTACTCACGTACACCAAGAATATTGAAAGGCTAACCTAAACTCCCTCCACTACTTCTAGGTATAACAATAGGCATCGAAGTCCAATCCCACAACACCATCGGGGAGAAACACACTAGCCATTATTCGAAACTTCATCATCACAAATCCAATACAAGGCATAATATTTACTGGAATAAGTAGTAGATTGAGTTGTCTCCAACTCATCACAAGTTACATGTATCATTCTCCTTCATGGTTATGGGCTCCCAAGAGATCATCAAATAAAACAGCCCTCTTGGCCCACTGGTGGATAACTTAGCAACCACAACCTTACAACATGAAATCAATGCATTGTTCATAATATTAGCATCTCAAATAAATAATATTCGTGATATTTTTTGCATGCCATCATGAGAATACAACATCATGGTCATCACCACATGTTCACGCATTTCATCATAAAACATAAAATATTTCCATGCAATCACATCAGGAGATACTATCATAATGTCAACACATCATAATCATATGCAATTACCATAGGCTCTTAAGATAGCATAACATCATGAAAACATAATGAATATGAAGCAATAAATCATCATGGACATTGTTATCATGGTTTATCAACAAAATCAAGCCCCTAGCTTGCAATATCGGTAATACCAGCTATCACAGATAATGTCAGCTTGAAAAGGTGTATTCTTGGTTAAGTTTTTCATTTCAAGCTAACTCAATAAAGGATAATTAGTACTATGAGTTCCATGTGATTATCCCAAACAAGTGTTTCATGATTATCATTTCCTCTCCTTTCAACAAGAAGGTATTTCTTTCCATTTAGAATGATTTCAGAGATAAAAAATAACATCACTACCCGTTGAAAACAAAAACTTGATATGTCTTGATCCCACTATCAACGATACTAGCCTAACCATATCAATAATAGCAGAAAAATATCTTCATCCGTTTTATGTAATTTCACTTCATAACAGCCTTTCCTACTGGTATTATTTTATCAACAAACACTAACACTCATTGGTGGATCTCTCGAATTTCTTTGCTGAGAGATTTTACTCGGTATCACTCTTCATCATTCACAAACCTAGTGTTCAAACATGTACACTTCTATCCACACAGTTTACCATTCAAGCAATCCAACGGTTATACCTTGTAACTGCATGGACAAGTTCAAATCCACCAATAGCCAATTTTAGAATTTTAAAATTCTAACAAGATGCAAATGATTGGCAAGAAAATATTATCATAGTATTTATAGATAGTGATCCAAAATTAAGTATAATACCAAAAATCCACAATTAAGGTACATACAAATGCATCAAACCAAGTCCAGGGTGATATGAGTAAATTGACATGTTAAATAATAACCATCTCTATTATCTCTTTTGTTCATTGTCCATAGCACTAATTGTCAAAAAACATTCATTTTCCTTCTCCTCGCTCCTTCACATAACAAAATGGAAATGTAGCAGTAATGAAATATGGAGAAAGAGAAAGCAGTGCAATACACTCATGTAAATTACCATTCACCGTGATTTTATCATCATTATTAAACCAATTCATGAGAAATCGTAGGCCAATGGTGAAACTTTATTCAAGACAACAAAATTATATCATTCAACTATGGCTTTAAACTGAAATTACTTGTCTTGTTATCTTGATCATGAGAGAAAGTGTTTGTGACATGAAAATCAATTATCAACAATACTCAGAAAAACCCTTAGGAAACAAGCACTAAGATATATGTATCATAAATTTGAAGAGTATATTTCAATACAACAAGTCACTTCTCAGGTTTAGATGATCCAAATTTAAGATCTTCAAAGGATCGCACCTTTCTTCAAGGCACATACATTTTGCATTTGAGACAGAACATTACCATATACAAGTTGAGGGTAAATAATAAATTTAAAACCCCAAATGTTGGCAACATAATTTTATGTTCTAAGTGAATTTGTAAAATAAATGCACCATCAATGAGTTGTCAATAATTCCAATGTTCAGATTATGTGTTAAATATGATTGTCGCCTAGATTATGAAATAGACCATAATTTATGAAATATAATATAACTAGTGTCGAAAACCTTCAAAATGGTCTTGAAAAGGTATGGCGTTAGCATAATAATTCCAGTCATTCCATGATATTCAACATCAATTTAGTTCATGGTTTGCTTAATATATCAGCTGTATAATCGTTGCAAAAAGGAAAGATTTGCTAGAACAAAGTAGGACTTTACTGCAGATTAGAAACACCTTTTCACAAGTGCCAAAATCTAGAAAGAGGGGCTTATCATGCACTGTTGTGAGTCTTAAAGGATACATTATGCCTCAAGATACACCATATTAATAGTTTTAGATCTGAATATATATGAGCTCATAATGAGTATATAATGATCAAATGATAACGAGATTAAGGTACCCATTTGGATATTAATTTATCACGCACAAAAAATCCATATATCGAATCAATTATAAAAATATCATGTATATAAGCTAAACTAATCATGTGTAGTGGGTGGAATCCCAACTATTGGGAAACAATCACATAGAGAACAAGGTCGATCACATCATAATAGGATGATGTGAATCATACCAAAACACTTGTTTTTTATGAGCCAATATAACTTGACCATCTATTGTTTGGCTAGTCGAATACCTATATCAGGGAATAAGGTAGTTTTGGGCCACAATCCACATAATTCCCTTCTTGATTCTCTCGTTGTTCCATGATGCATTGAAATATATTATAAGTTTAGATGCAATCCAATGTTGGTCTAGAAAATTTATGTAGGCCGGTAGATTGCATGTCTGTGGTATGTGACCTAGAAATCTCAAAATAATATCTCGGCTAGGTAGAGAAAGAGAATGAACCAGGAATGTCAATCCCATAGAAACAAATTGATCTCATAGCTTACAATATAATATAATCACTTTGATATTCAAGTCCCCATAAAACCTCGTAGAATTTTTTCTAGAACACACCTTCAATTGATGCTTCCTTCGTAGATTAAAACACAAACACTTATATTTTGGTGGAGAACCATCAAACGAACCAAATTAAAAGGTCTAGTAAATCAATTATCATAGTAAAATTTCCCCTTGCAAAATTCCACTACTATAAATAATTTTTTGTCCTCAATACAAACCATTTTGACAATAAATTAATCCCTATATATATTAATTCACTACACATATATGTAAAGAGATATAGAATCGATAAGGGACCCCAAGGATCAGACCAATTTCTATCCCTGAAAGAGGATATTATGAAACATCTAAGTAATACATGAAAAAAACATCAACTAAATATTCAAAATCGATCGAAACTAAAAACTAAAGATAGGGAAAGCACCATCAATGGAAACCAAAACATCTGTGTGGTATTCTCGATGAAGCTAAAGACACTGAAATTACTAGTTTAGCATTGTCGGCATCAGCCAAGAAAAACCTAATCCTATGATGATCCTCCATGCCACACAATTATCCATGTATAGGTCTCTTATTCCAGTGGAATCAACCATGTGATATCTTCTTCTGCCCATAACTTTCCTTGACTATTTCTAGAGTGAAGCTGAAATGAGTTGTATCCTTAATAAAACTTTTGACCGATAATATTGCCAGGGGGATTGGGATGAAAAATGTTCGTCACACATCAATTATCCAAAATATATGGAATATAAAGTAATCCATTTAGGATGAAATCATAATATATTGATTAAATCTGAGTAAATATATAAGAATGAAATTATGAGATGATATATTACAAATGAGGGCCCGTTATATATATCTAGATGGAGTGTCCTTTCATTAATATTCATGTCTTTTCAATAAGACATATATTTTCATTGTGTCTCTTCATTTATTATTATTATTTATATTATCTTATATATACTCATGTTATTTATCTTCATAACATTTCCTTCCTCTTTAGAAATTCTTTGTCCTCAAAGCATATTGATGAAAACACTTTACGTCTTTACTCTTTCTTGCAATGTCTTCACATAATTATTTGTTTTTTATGTTGTCGGGATTGACGATATGAGACAATATGAGTGATGAAGAGTTGAGTAGAATTGTAAAATTGTGAAAGGATCAAACCATCATAATTCAATCTTTTGTGAAACGTTGCACTTCCAAGATGTGGTTGTCATGAGACTTAATTGCATTGGTATCAATATTTTTCAGATGATAAGTTAGTTGTTCTTGACCTAAATGAAATTGATTCTCTAATTGTTTAAAACATCTGCTTTTATGATTTGGATGTCAATAAGGAGTTCTTATAACATTATTTTCCCTTATCATACTTGTAGTGTTTTCTTGGTTTAATTTCAGTATATGATTTTATTCATGCATTGATGTTTTTTTGGTTGGTTGTTGGATCTTCACTTGGTATTTCCAAATATGTTTTTACTTCAGATAGATTGACATATTTACCTATGATGTGGATTCGATTTGCATTTGTTCCTTTTTTAACAACTTGGATTTTTTCTTTTGAAGATTCTGATACTTCTTTGATAAGTTGTTATATTTTTCCTTCCAAATATTTATCATCATTTTTAAGGTTCTTAATTTGCATAAGTAGGTTTTGATTATGATTTTTTAGACGCAAATTTTCTTCATTATCTGATTTGTCAATATCTTTAATGTATGGATTTTCAAGTTTCTCTTCTTTCAACTTTTTGATTTGTTCTGGTATCCCTTAATTAGGGTTCTTCAAACAAGAATTTTCTTCATTTTTTCTGATAGGTTCTTCTCGAGATATTGATTCTCTTGTTCCAACTTCTGAACACATTGTTTTCTATCCTTTGATTTCTTGATATGTCTAAGTAGTTTTTGACTATGGTCTTTTAAGCGAGAAATTTCTTCATTTTTTTCTGTGATAACTTCGTGATATTATTTTTTCATCCTTGATATTGACTTTTGATTTTCTTGAAGGATCACTATCATAGTGTTGGAGATCCCTTGGTCGGATGGTGGAAACATACAACGATCCCTAGCATCATGCGGCACCGACACCTTTCATTCGGAGGAAAAACCACACCAAAATATTTAACCCAGACTACACATGTCTTCATTAGTTCTTCGTTACAAAATTTATATAGTTATATTTTTTATTATACTTAGCATGTTTCAACAAAGAACACAAGTATGCACAATAGAAAACTCAACATGTATAGTTGGGTGGCCGAACTAGCCTAACACCCATTTCTTCACTAACATACAAAGAACTGAGTTGTAGCTTGTTACAATAGAAAAATAGACAAGGATCGCATGGCTCAGCAATACTTGGAGTCTTCGTTGGTTCTTCTCCTCAACTCATATTTCCGTATACCTCTCCATTATGTCAAACGATCTTCCCACTCATCTAATATTTCGTTCGAAACCTTCACTACCCCTACAATCATCTCTACCTCATGCTAAGTTTGGGCGCTCTTCCTTCACTTTGACCCAAATCTTGGAAAGACTCCACCATAGAGCTCCCACTGAAAGTCACCACCAAGATCCACGTATCCTTCATCGCATGGGTGCCCCAAGACTAGCTCAACCATATTCACAAATATTTCTCAAACCTGCAGAACACTCACCTCAACATCATCGTAGCCTTAGCCAACCTACCTAGAACAAAGTCGCCTCATAGCCAGCTTTTCTCCAAACAGAACTCACCCCATCCTCCACTACATACTTCCCCAAGGAGGTACGAGTCACCTCAGTGTGGTTCAGACCCTTAGGGAGGAGCGTGCCCTCCTCTTCACCAAGCTAACCACAAACTCCTTCATTATCATGTCCAAGTATGTGTGACTCCATTTGTTGGTTCCCTTTCTCGCTCAACCTCCCACCTTTATACTTCTCATATCTCCCTGAATCATTTCAATCATTGGAGAAACGATACATCTCTTGGGTGGGTGGGTCGAGTCGACTCCCAACTCTCCATGTCACTGAGTCACCTGGCTACACTAGGTGCCCACTCCCAAATGACTCGTCCAAGGGGCACACATATTCACTGAGCTCCCCACACCAAGACAACTTGTCACCAAGGGGCGCGCTCGTCCGTCGGGCACCCCACACCAAGCCGACTCATCTCCAAGGGGTGCGCTTGTCTGTTGGGTGCCCCATATCAAACCAAGGTATCTTCCACACTTCATCACGTTTTTTGAATACTTGGGCACTCAAGTCCACTTGGTGAGTCTAGCCAACTCGCCATGCCTTTCCCAAGTCCAAGACTCGCCCCCACCGTGCATTTAGCTCACCTTTCCTTGCTCGTGATGCAAGTCACCCACGAATCGTCTGAGGTGACTTATGCCACATGCTGACCCAACAAATAGTCTATAATAATGGGGCATGCTCATCTTCATTTCGCAACCCCAAATATTCATTTATCTTAGGCAGGAGGAGGTGGCATGCATGCTCATCACTAGATTCGATACACACTCCCCCACTTGAAATCATTTCCACCCTCAGAAACATCCACAAAATTTCTTGTCTCCAAGTCTTCCTGAACTCATGCACCCATACTACCATTGGAAAACCCAAGTTTCATGTCGAAATAGAAACCCCAAATTTTGCCTTAGTGAAAATTTCAAGTTTCCTATGGAAACCCTAGCTTTCCACCACACCTGCGATCATCCTCAACATCATGCAACTATCCCTACTTCCAAAAGTCGAAGTGTGTCCAAAAGACCTTTCCCCAACTCTATTTGCAATGTATTCAAAGTTTCCTTCATTGTTGCGATGATCTCTCTTTGCCTTGTTGTGATCGCAACCATTGTTGCAACCTCAACAACAACTGAAAAATGTCTAAGTGTTGAACCCATGTTGAATTGTTGTGCCCATACTCCAACTAAGTCTATCATACCTTTGTGCACAATTAACCCCCACATTTTGAACAAGTTGGGTGATCAATCCAACTTCACGTCCAAATCGTGAACATGTCAAAGCACAACCGATCATAATCGTTTATGTCCATCGTTCACCACATGCTCAACCCAAAAACATTGTCATTGTAATATTCATCCAACTCTTTCAATAATTTCCTCTACAACAACCAAGTTCTACACAAATGAATCGTTGTGCTCCCAAAGTATGACCCCTTCACCATGTCATTGAGCACTAGCTCATCCAAGTGTCGGATAAGTTGGTTGGTCGGTCCAACCATTTGATCGCCTGCATGATGACACACCTCCATGTCAAATTGATCTCCTCCCATCCGCAACTCGAATCATCCATACATCAACTCACCAAGGAAGAATTCATTTCCCTTCCTTGTTGTGATGTCACCCCAAAATGAAGCCTTTGTTCTAACTTCATCGACTCTACTACAAAAGTTGCTGTCACTTCCTCCATCGTTTCACCCAACCCATCTCACGTCCAATTTGTTCAAAATCTCAAGGATATCACCGCACATATACCATCTGTGCAACCAACCGAATTCACTCTCTTTACCCATCCCATGAACTGTAGGATGCCCAATATTGTCTCATCGTTGTTGCAATCGTACCCTCCATGGCACCATGGCTTGCATTGAAAAGTATTCCCAATTCTAGTATGATCCTGGCTTCATCGGTCAACTTCCCATCATCTTCATCACTTGTCCACAAAGTTCTCTAAGTGCACAAGTCTCATGCATCATGTTGAAATATTGTAACTTCGAAGAATATTCTAATTATATTTGAGTTATTATCGTATAGATCAAATCCCCTTTTGCGGATTGATCATGTCGGGTCTTGTCTAATATCAAATCCCCTTTTGTGGATTGGTCAAACCATATTTATATGGTGGTATTTGTAAAGTCGGTCTCTAGTTTTTATAAAGTGGTTTGAACCATTTCTAGAATAAGTCGACCCTACTAAGTGAAGAGACACAACCCTAGCACCTCCTCAACTAGTATTTATATGTGAAGACGGTGCCTCACTTGTACACACTCACACCCACTCATCTATTACACATATCTTGAATGTAGTTGCAGTTGTAGGAGGAAGGATAAGAGAGGCGCATGCTCAGTCTTAGTTTATTCTTGGTGTTTTGGTCTTAGTCTTGGCATTGTATTGGTAATCTATTATTAAGGAAGTTTTTGTTGGGTTTTCTCCCCCATGAGGGTTTCCCGAGATAAAATGTTGTGTACCTTGTGATTGTGTTTCTTTCAGTGATCCTCTTTATGTTGTTATTTTGGAAATGCATTAAATGCTCATGTAATTTGGAAATAACCTAATAACAACAATAAAAACTTAACATGGTATCAAATATTCACCGGATATCACATCTTTCACCATGTATATAGACATCAGTGTTGTCATACAATAAAATTAGGGGTTTCTACTGAAAAGGATTTTTTGACAAAAAACTATCTTGGGAAGTGCACCCTACCCTAGTGCATTTTTTGGCAGCTTGAGCGAACCTTTTCAGTGTCAATTTCTCTGGAAAGTCAAACACTAGTTTTGACTGGTACCAAAAAACTAGAACCAGTACCAGAAGTACTAGTCCATAATTGCACAGGTCAAGTTTCAAGGGGTAAATCTTGGATTTTTCTGAAACAATCAGCTCCAACAAACTCGCCTCAGCCCAGTGCATCTTCTGGTAAGCTCAGTTTCAATTTTTGAGCATTTTCATGTTCTGGTCATTTTCTTAGCTCCAGGTCAATATTTTTGCAAGCACCAAGCTTGTTGAAAAGTTAGAAGGTGTGGAAAATTTCCGTGACTGGAAGTACAGAATTTGACTCATTCTTGAAGAGAATGACCTTGCAAAATCCATAAAAGAAAATGTATCAGAACTTGAAGAAAATGCAGCCAAAGAAAAGTACAAGAAGGATATGACTAAGGCCAAAATAATAATTGTAGATTCCATTAAAGTCCACTTGATCCCTCAAGTGTCTTCTATGAACACCCCAAAATACATGTTTGATTCCCTATCCATAATGTATGAAGGAAAGAACATCAACCGAAAGATGAACTTGAGAACCCAACTCAAGAATACAAAGATACAAAAAGGAGAAACAATTCAACATTATTTCTCTAGGGTTTCTCAATTCAATGAACCGTTAGAGGCAATAAGAGACAACTTGGATGAATATGAACTCATAATGATAACTCTTAATGGTCTCACAAGACCTTGGGATTCCTTCATCCAAACTATTTTTACAAGAAAATATAAACTCCAATTTGACAGTTTATGGGAAGAATGTGTTCAAGAAGAAGCAAGAGTGGCCAACCGAGAAGCCATCCTATTAATATATGAAGATCAATCCCTAGCTGCTCATGCTAAGGGTGGGAAGAAAAAGTTTCATTTTCAAAAGGAGACCCACTTTCATAAATAGTATCACTCTCCAAAGAAATTCCAGAAATATCATAAGGGTCAAAGAAAGGGAAAATATTTCTCCTCCTATCAATGTTATCATTGTGATAAGATGGGACACATTGCTAAGAATTTTCTTGCCAGAAGAGAAGAATACAAAAAGAGAAATAAAAAAAGGCATCATGCCCATGCAATTGAAGACGATGAGCCACCCAAGAAGTTAACCAAAGAAGACATTGAAGATTATGTTTTTTTTTTCATCCCTCTCAGGATCGGTGACACCTGGAGAGGATACTTGGCTCATAGATAGCGGTGCCTCTAAGCACATGACATGTCAGAAATACATTCTCTCTAGACTTACAGAAAAGGACTTCCCCCAGAAAGTTTCACTTGGATATGATTATAGTTCCCTATCAAAGGAATGGGAGAATCCACCTACAAACTTGATTCAGGAACTTTGATGAGAATGGAGGATGTACTCTATGTACTAGTTTTGACAAAGAACTTAATTTCTATCTCAGCTCTAGTTAATAAAGGTTTCATGGTTTCATTCATAAATGATGAAGTTCTTATGTGGCCTAAAGGAAAAACTATAGAAGATGCAGTTGTTATTGGAACAGAAGAAGGTGGGTTGTACAAGTTAAAAGGTCACTCAGATGTAGCCTTAACTCACTCTACTGAAAATCCTTTTGAACTTTGGCATAGAAGACTAGCTCACATAAACTACAAATACTTACCATATGTAAGCAAGGTAGTTACAGGTTTACCAGAATTAAAGGTTGATCATGAAGGTGTATGCAAGGGATGTGCACAAGGAAATAACATAAAGAATCATTTTCCAAAGAGTGACAGTGAAGCAGAAGGAATCTTGGAGCTTATCCACTCAGATGTATGTAGTCCAATGTCATCAACCTCTCTAAGAGGGTATGTATACTATGTATCCTTTATTGATGACTACTCTCATAAGACGGGTTTATTTCTTGAAGTCAAAAGATGAAGTACTTGGAAAGTTCAAGGAATTCAAAGCCTTGATAGAAAACCTCTCTGAAAGGAAAATTAAGATACTTAGGTCAGACAATGGAGGAGAGTACACTTCAAATGAATTTGGAAGTTTTTGCAGAGATGTTGGGATTAAGAGGGATCTCACCACTCCCTATAATCCTCAACAAAATGGTGTAGTAGAAAAAAAGAATAGAACGATTGTGGAAGCAGTAAAGACTATGATTCACGATCAAGATCTTCCAATGCACTTATGGGTTGAAGCAACAAGAACAACAGTACATGTCCAAAACAGATTATCCCATAGTACAATTGGATTCAAAACTCCCGAAGAAATTTTCACCAAAAATAATCCAGAAGTAAGCCATCTAAAAATATTTGTACACATTCCAAAAGAAAAGAGAACTAAGTTGGATCCTTCAGGAAAGAAGGGAATATTTGTTGGATACTGTGAGGTATCTAAGGCCTTCAGCATTTACATACCAGGTTATCATCATATTGAGATCAACAGATATGTAACCTTTGATGAAGATGAAACACTCAAAAGATCAAGGAAATTCTACCTTGAAGAAGTATATGAAGAAGAACTTGTAGCTCCCAGAGTTACAGAACTCATGAAGGAAGTTAAGGTTAACCCTAATGATGAGATTCCAGAAGATCATGATATGATAGAATCTCAAGAACCTCCCCATATGACGATCTCTCACAAGAGAAAGACAACTTGGGAAATAGAACTTATTCAATATGCAGAGAAGTATGGTTCCCCAGAAGGAACCATGAAACAAAGAAAGAAACCTAAGCCATTCTCCAGCTATATGGCCATGATGTGTGATCTCATAGAAAAGGAACCTACTTGATTTGAAGAAGTTGTTCATAAGAAACAATGGATGGACGCCATAACAGAAGAATACCAGTCCATTATAAAGAATGATGTATGGGAAGTAGTTTCCATACCAAAGAACAAAGATGCGGTAGCTTCCAAGTGGACATACAAAACAAAACATGCAACGGATGAAAGTATTGAAAAATATAAGGCAAGATTTGTGGCTCATGGTTTTTCTCAAAAGGAAGGTATTGACTATGAAGAAACATTTGCTCCTGTATTCAGATAGACTTCTATCGGAACCATCATAGCTCTTGTAGCTAAAATGAAGTGGAAGTTACATTAGATGGATGTGAGAACAACCTTCTTAAATGGTGTTGTTGAAGAATAAGTGTATATAGAACAACCACAAGGGTTTGAAGTTGAATATAGAAAGAATCATGTCTGCAGGTTGAAGAAAGCTTTGTACGGGTTGAAGCAAGCTCCTAAATATTGGTATGGAAGAATTGATAGTTTCCTCACAAGCTTGGGCTTTACCAAGTGTAAAGTTGATTCTAACCTTTACTTCAAGGTTATGAATGATGAGTCAGTCATATTTCTACTATATGTGGATGATTTTTTCTTTCCTAGAGAAGAAAAGCTCATCATAGATTGCAAGAAGAAGCTTGCTACAAATTTTGAGATGAAATACCTAGGCCTAATGCATTATTTATTAGGTCTTGAAGTTTGGCAGAGCCTAGAGAAGATCTTCCTTAACCAAGGGAAGTATGGAGCTGAAATACTGAAGAGATTTGACATGTTGGAATGTAAATCCATGAACACACCCATGGAAATGAATTTGAAGCTCTTGGTTGATGCTACTCTATATAGGAATATTATTGGATCGTTGATGTATCTGGTGATTACCAGGCCAGACATATGCTTTGTTGTGAACACCTTGATTCAGTATCTGGTGGAGCCCAGACGTGTTCACCTTGTGTTAACTGCAAATCATGTGATGAGATACATTAAGGGTACGTTTGATTATGGTTTGTTTTATACTGGAGATCATGAATTCAAACTGTATGGTTATACTGATTCAGATTGGGATAGAAGTGCTTAAGATAGGAAGAGAACTTCAGGATGTTGTTTCAGCTTGGGGTCATCCATGACTTCATGGTAAATCTTGAAGCAATCCAATATTTATCTCAGCACGAAAGAAGTGGAATACATTGTAGCATGTTCTGCCAGTTGCGAATCCATATGGCTTCGGAAGTTGTTGACAGGTCTGTTCGATCTAGAGATGGAAGCCATTGTGATTCTATGTGATAAATAGAATTGTATAAAGATGACAGAGAACCCAGTGTTCCATGATAAGTCAAAGAACATGGAGATCCGATATCACTACATTCATGATATGGTGCAGAGGGGAGCCGTAAAACTCCAATATGTTGGCACAGATGAGCAAGTTACAGAAGTGTTGACCAAGCCTCTGTCTCGTGTGAAGTTTGAGTACTTCTGAGACAAGTTTGGTGTTGTCTGAAAGGATCTCCCTCGAAACGAGGAGTGATGTCGATGATACTATGGTATCCTGACAAACAATAGGTAGCTCCGTTAGGATTTTATATCCTAGGGGATTGATCATCCCTGGGCAGATCTCGAAGGTGCGATAAGGATGGTCTGTCAGAGTACATGTGCATGTATATGCTAGTTGTGGTCAGTACTGGTAGCTCTGTTATTATTTTATTTCATAGGGAATCTTATGATTCCTGGGAAGATCTCAAAGGTACGATAAGGATGGTATGTCAGAGTACCACGTGGTAACTTGTTAGGATTTTATATCCTAGGGAATCTTATGATTCCTAGGTAGATCTCGAAGGTCTGGTAAGGACGGTCTTTCAGAGGACCACAAATGTTTTTGTTGATGCACCTGCCTCATTTTGTTGCCACATGTTGATGATGTTGTTGTTTCAGCCTCATGTTGTTGATGATGTTGTACCAGCTTCGTGTTGTTGATGATGTTGTTGTTATAGCTTCGTGTTATTGATGTTGATGTTTCAGCTTCATGCTAATGACGATGATGATGATGATGTTACTCTAGCTCCATGTTGTAAATGATGATGATATTGATGATGAGAAAAACTTCCAATGATTTATATATGTGTCAGTCATTGTTCTAGATGTTGGTGATGATGTTGCCCTCTCCTTCTCGTGATGATGTTGTATTGGGTCATGTCAGTACAATACCCTTCTCGTTAAGGGGGAGTGTTGAAATATTGTAACTTTGAAGACTATTCTAATTATATTTGAGTTATTATCTTATAGATCAAATCCCCTTTTGTGGATTGATCATGTCGGGTCTTGTATAAGATCAAATCCCCTTTTGTGGATTGGTCAAACCATATTTATATGATGGTATTTGTAAATTCGTCCCCTAGTGTTTATAAAGTGGTTTTAACCACTTCTAGAAGAAGTCGACCCTACTAAGTGCAGAGACACAACCCTAGTGCCTCCTCAAATAGTATTTATATGTGAGGATGGTGCCTCACTTGTACACACTCACACTCACTTATCTAGTGTGCATATCTTGAATGTAGTTGCAGTTGCAGGAGGAAGGAAAAGAGAGGTCCATGCTTAGTCTTAGTTTATTCTTGGTGTTTTGGTCTTAGTCTTGGCATTGTATTGGCAATCTATTATTGAGGAAGTTTTTGTTGGGTTTTCTCCCCCGTGAGGGTTTCCCAGGATAAAATGATGTGTACCTTGTAATTTTGTTTCTTTCATTGAACCTCTTTATGCTATGTTGAGCACTCAACACACCCTAAAATCCTTATGAAATTTTATCACTTTTTGGGTACCACTTGTTTTCTTCACTGTCTGAATCAATTTCACTTTAGGAAATTGTTTATCTTTGTTTTGTTTTCATGACTCTTATCATCAAGTCGAGTTTGTTTGAAATTGTGAAACCTCATGTCTAAAATAAGTTGACACCCAAATTAAGAATCAAAAGCTAACACTGCACCTAACGCGCTCAGGTTCGACGTCGAAAAAATATTCAAGCAAGTAAAGGAACCACACAGTTACAACAGTCGTCGAGCGATGATCTCCATCGGCAATGGAAGAAGGCAGAGTTGGTTTGCGTAAGTTATTCGCACGAAGTTTCAAGAGATAGTCGATCCCCTTCAGCATCGGCAAAATATAGGAAAGATAGACATTAATGAAGTACGCAAAGAAATTACCGATAGTCGATGATCGATGCGCTTTATTGGGATTGGGGAAATCCAGAAAGGTTACAACAATCATTTTTTCTGCGACAAACATATCACTGATCGTCGATCGTCGATCGTCGATCCCCGATGCGTTTTCGGCATCAGGACTTTTTAGAGAGAGTCTATCCAAGAGCACTTGGGTAGGTTTATTTATGATTGCTAATCCTTGATACTTTTCGGCATCAACAAGATAGGATTGGGTTTTAGAACGTATAGCTTAAAGAAAGTCCTAATTTCAATCAACATGAGAAAATGAAGTCATGGGTGTGTTTTTATTGTTGGGTATGTGTTATATTCTTTGCAAGAGTAGTAGTGTATGAGCGTTGCGTCGGGCACGTAGGGGGGGGAATTCCCCCGCATGGGGATTCAGGGGAAACGCCCATGAGAATTTTTTTTGCCTCGGAAAACATGTCATGTATTTAGGTGGTTTTTCAACACATGGTTTATTTGCCGATGGTTTTCTATTTCCGGTTAAGGAATTAGGGTTGTTGACTAATCCAGGTCATTGGGTTAGGGTTTTGGATGCCATTGGATCCTATATGTATATTGTATAGTAAACAATGTATCACTATGAATGAATATAGAATATGTTGGTTTCCCCGGTTTGGGTTTCTAGGGGGAAAATCTTTGTGTAATGTTTGTATTTTCCATTGTATATTTTATGTTCTTTTACTGAAAATATATTTGCAGTCAATATTGTACAAGGTTAAAATCTACATTTGGTATCAAAGCTTTGTTGGCTTCAGGGGGACGCCTTAGTGGTCAAGGGTTTGTCTTGGAACTGTGATACACATTGTTACAATGAGAGATCTGTGGTATTGATTTTTCAGGTGAAAAGAAATGGAAAGCAATTCGAAGATGGAGATCGAGAAGTTTAATGGGCAAAGTTTTGAGCTGTGGAAGCTCAAGATGGAAGATATGTTGGTGGACATAGATCGGTGGTTCGTGGTAGATATAGGTACTGCACCTACAGGAACTTCAACATATGACTAGAAAAAGTTGGATCGAAAATAAAAGAGCACAATCCAACTATGTCTCTCAGATTCAGTATTATTGAATGTGTCAGAGGAAGCTACAGCCAAGGATTTATGGGAAAATTTGGAAAAGTTGTATCAATCTAAATCCCTAGTAAATAAACTATTCCTGAGAAAGAAGTTGTATAACTTGGGGATGAGAGATGGAGACTCGGTGGCAGAGCATTTGAACACATTCAATACTATGGTAAGTCAGCTAGTATCTATTGAGATTAAAATTTTAGATGAAGATAAATGTATCAGTTTAATGTGTTATTTACCAGACTTGTGGGATAGTTTGATTGTGGCCATAGGTAGTAATACAACTGCCTTGAAGTTTGATGAAGTGGTTTCATCCTTATTGTCAGAGGAGATGAGACAGAATAATATGGAAGGACAAAGAACAGACGCATTATTTGCAAGAGGACATTCCCAGGAAAGAAATAGATCTAAGTTCTCAAGTGGGAGATCTAAGTCTAAGGGTAGATATAAATCTCTTGAAAAGTTTGTAAGAGTATGTTGGAGATGTGGAAAAGAAGGGAACTACAAGAAGCAGTGTAGATCCAAAGTTGAGAAAAAGAAGGGATCTGAAGAATCTCCTTCTACAGAAGAAAAGACCTCCAAGTAAGAAGGAGGGGATGTGCACCTGGCTTCTTCAAGCACACATGTAGATCATGAGGCATGGTTTGTTGACTCTGGTGCATCCTTTCATATGACACCCCACAAGGAGTGATTCTGTGAATATGAAAGGTATGATGGAGGTAATGTTTTCTTAGGTGATGATTCGACAACCAGAATCATAGGACGAGGAAAAGTCAAGTTGAGGCTCATAGATGGAAGGATTAGAACACTGCCTGGTGTTCTGCACATCCCAGTTTTGGCCAAAATTGTAAGAAAAATGGATGATGCGGGGGTAAAAACAATATTTGAAAAGGAAACCTTCAGGATGGTTCGAGGAGCAATGGTGTTGTTGAAGGGAGTTCAGTTTGGAACTCTCTATAAACTGCAAGGAAGCACTATTAGTGATGGGTGTAATAGTTCCATTGTTCCTGATATTGGAGTTGAAGAAGAAAGAACTCCTACAATCTCTGGAGAAACGGTTATGTTGTGGCATCAAAGACTGGGGCATATTAGAGAGAAGGGTATTCGACTACTACATGGTAAATGTATGGTTGAAGGTATGTTTAACTGCTCTCCAGATTTTGCTTTTTGTGAACAATATCTATATGGGAAGCAGAATCATGTAAGATTCCCCTCTTGTGCAACAAGGGCAGAAGGAATCTTACAACTAGTTTACAGTGATATTTTTGGACCTATGTCAATCCCATCATTGGGAAAATCTGCGTACTATGTCTCATTTATAGATGAATTCTCGAGGAATACTTGGATATGTTTCCTCAGGAAGAAATATGAAGTGTTTGACAGGTTTAAAGATTTTAAGGCTCTTGTTGAGAATCAAATAGAGAAAAGAATTAAGGTGTTGAGGACAGATAATGGCGGAGAGTTCTGCGGGAATGAATTTGAAGAATTTTGTAAGAAGTTTGGTATAGCAAGGCAGAAGACTACTCCATATACACCTCAGCAGAATGGAGTTGCAAAAAGGATGAACAGGATGTTGATGGAAAAATCAAGGTGCATGCTCACTGGTGTTGGGTTAGGGAAAGAATTATGGGCAGAGGCAGTGGGTATTGCATGTTACCTGGTCAACAGATCACCTAGATAAGAAGGTTGAAAAGTGTATCTTTATTGGATATAAAGATGGTCTCAAAGGTTATAAGCTTTGGAACCCAGAAACTAAGAAGGTAGTGTATAGCCGAGATGTGGTATTTAGAGAAATGAAGGGTGTTGTTAAACATGAAGCCCTACCAAGTGAGGAATAACTAGAGAAGATAGAGTTCAATTTAAAGGATGATGAATCAGACTCTACAAAAGAACAAGAATCAGAAGAAGAAGATCCTCATACTCCGGTATTGAGGAGATCGGTTCGAGAAAGAAGGTTATCAGAAAGGTATACTCCATCTTATTTCCATTCAAATTTTTCTTTGTCTATTACTGATGATGATCCTAGAACTATCAAAGAGGGAGTGGATTTAGAGGATGGAAATCTCTGGAAAAGGTCCATGGACGAAGAAATGGCATCTTTGGATAAGAATGAGGCTTGGGATCTAGTGGAGTTGTCAGTTGGAAGAAAGCCCATTGGCAACAAATGGGTATTTAAAAAGAAGTTGAATGTAGAAGGAAAAGTGGAGAAATACAAAGCTCGGTTAGTAGCAAAGGGTTATTCCCAGGTTGAGGGAATTGATTTTGGTGAGATTTTTTCTCCTGTCGCCAAGTTGACCTCTATAATATTTTTGTTATTTGTTGTTGTTGCATTTGTATTTGAAGTAGAATAGATTGATGTGAAGACAACATTCTGACATGGGGATCTGGAAGAAGAAATCTATATGAAGCAACCATAAGGTTATGTTGTGAAGGGAAAGAAGGAGATGGTATGCAAGCTGAAAAAGTGCTTGTATGGTTTAAAACAATCACCAAGGATGTGGTATCAAAAATTTGATACTTACATGTTGGGACTTGGCTTCACAAGAAGCAAAGAGGATCATTATGTGTATTTTAAATTAATTGGTGATCATTTGATTTATTTGGTCTTGTATGTGGGTGACATGTTTCTCATAGGAAACAACAAGGAGATTATCTAGGATGTGAAAACTCAATTGTCCTCTAAATTTGACATGAAGAATCTCGGTGCTTCAAATTTCATTTTGGGCATGGAAATTCAAAGAGATCAGAAAATGAGGAAACTCTGGTTAAATCAGAGAAAATATGTTGAGACAATATTGCAGAGGTTTAATATGTAGGAATGTAAACTGATCAAGGTTCTTATTCCTATTGGTTTAAAATTATCTGTGAATCAATGTCCCAAGACACATGAAGAGGAGGAGGACATGTCTCGTGTTCCATATGCAAGTGAAGTTGGAAGTTTGATGTATGCAATGGTATATACTAGACCAGACATTGCACATGCAGTGGGAGTTTTGAGCAGGTATATGTCAAAACCAGGGAAGGAGCATTGGACAGCAGTAAAAAGGATTTTCAGATATTTGTGTGGCACTGCCATCTATGGATTGTGCTATGAAGGAAGACCTAGATTGGGCAGAGTGATGGATATACATGGATTTGTGGATGAATACTAGGTTGGAGATCTGGATCGTAGGATATCTACAAGTGGGTATGTGTTTAACCTGTTTGGAGGAGTAATAAGTTGGATGAGAAAAAGACAGGTTGTAGTGGCACTTTCAACTACATAAGTTGAATACATGGCATCCATTCATGCAAGTAAGGAAACAATATGGTTACAAATTTTATGTTCAGGTATTGGGTTGGTACAACAAGCTATAAGGATAGATTGTGACAGTCAGAGTGCAATTTTTCTGGCGAAGAACCTAGCTTATCATTCAAAGAAAAAACATATTGATATTCAATATCACTTTGTGAGAGACATGATTGAAGAAAATAAAGTATTTTTGATGAAGGTGGACACTTTGAATAATGTTTCAAATTCATTAACAAAATATGTGAGCACTGAGAAGTTCACTTGGTGTAGAGGATCCATGGGCATTGTTGACTATGTAACCTTGTAACCCCCTGTATGCAAAGAAAACAATAAGTGGGAGAATGTTGGGTATGTGTTATATTATTTTCACGAGTAGTAGTGTATGAGCGTTGTGTCAAGCGTGCATGGGTGGTTTGAGGGGGGCGAATGCCCCCTGCGTAGGGGTTTGGGGGTAGTGCCCCTGAGAAAAAAAAATTGCCTCGGAGAACATGTCACATATTTAGGTGTTTTTTTGGCACATGGTTTCTTTGCCTATGGTTTTCTATTTTTGGTTAAGGAATTAGGGTTGTTGACTAATCCAGGTCATTGGTTTAGGGTTTTGGATGTTGTTGGCTCCTATATGTATATTGTATTGTAAACAATGTATCACTATGAATGAAAATAGAATATGTTGGTTTTCTTGGTTTGGGTTTCCAGGGGAAAAATCTCTATGTAATGTTTGTATTTGCCATTGTATATTTTTTGTTCTTTTATTGAAAATCTATTTGCAATAAATATTGTACAAGGTTAAAATCTACATTTACCATGTAAGGGGGTCGTACGGCCTAGTTTCGTCTCGAGTCATATTAAGGTTTCCTAAGTTCCTATTCATGCCTCCTAGTCAGCTTTGCCACGTAAGCTATGTATAGCAAGATTGATTTGCGTCAGATATTTTGCAAGAAGATATCAACGAAAAATTTTGAAGCACAATAGCGACCCCCGATCCACCAACTGAAAGAGAGAAATGATGGGATGTTTGTAGCATAAGATACAATCGGATTTGGACATTTAATAGACCAGTTAATGCACGATCCCCCCACATTTTTTGCTACCTCATGCATCGATTAAAAAACAACAATTTGAAATCACCGATAGACCACATTACCACCCGCGCCCACACCATCAATCCACAATGAATTCAAGTTTAAACATCTTTGAAGATCTGGAGGAAAATTTAATGAAATTACACTCATAACCCGAATTGAATGGTTGATGCGACAAGGTAAGTTTATCCCTATTTAAATATCTAGAACGGTTTTGAACAAATTCATTATGTGCACAAGTTGAATTCCAGAACATCCAAAGGAGAAAAGTTAGTGTCTCAAGACTGTACTGACCCTCTGACTCTCAAAACCAGGTTTAACAAGCTGCAGAGGTATGTATTTAAGTTTGTCAATTCGTTGGTCACAATTTATATATACATCTGGTTTTCTTGCACAGTCTCTAAACTATGTTCTAGTTGTAGGTAAAATGTCACCGAAAGAGCCAACCACCAAACACTCACTGAGGGCACCCACACTAAAAGAATTTGAAACAGGAAAATTTTCTTTTCCAGGGACTGTGAGGCAGTTGGAGTACGCTCCCAGGGCAGAGCCTATCATTAAAACATCAACAAAGGAAGCTTATGTCCCGCCTCCAGCCTTTGGTGATACAGAAGAAAGCACTAGATCCAAAGCAATGCTCCCATAGTGGGGGGATCTCTTCAGCATAATTAGCCGAGAAGAATACCCAGAGTATATCCCACACAGTGACCTGGATGTAAGGGCGCTCGATGACCAAGTGTTCCTAAACATCTGACGATCGTATTTACACATGGTTGCAAGCAGAACCCCATTTTTCCCTTGCATAGAGGTTTTGAAATGTCTAATCGATCATATGGATGGGCAGAAGTGCTTGATCAACAATGAGAATGGCGGGTGTGTCAGAGTTTTCATCCCAATAGAAGTTCATAAATACTACAAGCTCAGGGACCCACAGGAGCGTCTCAACACAGAATTCATGGTGAAGTTCTATGAATTCCATGACACCGGTCGATTGATGGCCTCATGGTGGAAGGAGGACAAGAAGTTCACTAATTGGAGAAATGGATGGTATGGGATGATTAACCTGAGGGATCCATACATCTATTTGATGGATCCCATATGTCAACTATATGGAGAAAAGGACTGCTCCAAGTTTTCAGAAGCATGGATGCCTTTGGCATACACAGTGGTGATCTCCGGGAGCAGCTTCAACTAGGGAGCAATAATTTATAAACAATTGAGCATCTACATACAACAGGATCAAAACCCGAAAGAAGGGGAAGCACCCACTTTTTACATGGCCTCGTACCTACTCGATGTCATCTGCGCAAGGAATGTCTTCGTTGGAATGAATTTAAGCTAGCATGTTGCGGAGGTCTCGGTCCACGTCTACTTCAACATACTATGGGAAAACAGGTACAAAAAATCTTACGCACTGATCTACGATGAATTCATTGCCCACATTTTTTTTATTATTTTTAAGAAGGAATGCCCAAGATTATCCACAGTAACCAAGAATATGGTAGCAAAGGTAGGTCATTCGTATTTAGATGAATGCTCAACCTACATCAGGGTGTTCTCAGCCACTGAAGCACCACATCTCCTACCCACTCATGTCCCAGACCGGATCGTTGTGGGAGAAATATGCTATCAAACTATTATGCATGGCTATAATGCCACATTAGTCAAGGACAAAAAGTAGGCATCCATACCCTATGGTTTCCATGTGGGGTTTTATCTAGCGAAGGATATTGCTCAAGTCAAATAAGAAGGGCTTAGCCAATTAGAATTCAGGTTCCCGACAGGTCGATTCCGCAAGCATAACCCTAAAGGCCTAGTCCTCCAACATGCTTCGTAGGTGTCATCCTGTTGGTCATACGCTCATGATAAGTTTGAGTATGAAATCTTCACAAAATGCGCCCAGGACTGGGACAAGGTGTTATAGATAATGTCCAAACCAAATATGACCAGGTTCAAAGCCATGAGCATATATGAATAGGTGGAAATGATAGATCAGTCGACCCAAGAGGCCCTTAGATCTAGGGAATAAATCAGAGTGGTAGAGAGAACATAGGCACAGAAAAAGGGATTGTTCTTTCTAGAAGGGGCACAAAGAATCATTGATCAATTGCAAAATGACCCTGATCTGATAGAAATGACGAGGATTACCACTGATGACCCAATCGAAAATAGAGGAAAACCAAGTGGCCTGGAGATGATGCAACTTGAAGAAATCATCGGGTCATAAAACCATGACATTCCACCATGACATATCAGATCACCAGGGGAAATTTAAACCCATCCCGAGATAGTGATGACATCAGGGAGAACAAGTGTACCAAACCCCTTGTTTGATTTGATAACCATCTATGATGATGAGGAGAGTCTGGAGGTGTCCCTGGTGACTCTAGTGCATATTACAGAGGAGAAAGAACCTGGGAGAGCATCTACTCTAGGTCACGATGCTCCAATTCAGAGTCATCCAAAGAGCAAGTATGAGGTAGAAAGTTCCTTATACGTTGAGCCACTCGACATACCGGAAACCCCAATGGACAGCTCGAGGGATGAGCTAGGATTGGGTGAATAGGAAGAATAAATTCCACAATAGGAAATTGACATTTCAACAGACGATTACCAAGTAAGTACCGAACTCACCCCTGATTCCTCGATTTTGGCTGGTGCCTTGACACCCGATGAGCAACAACCAGAGGTTGAGCCATTGGGACATACAAATGAGTTTCAGAAACCAATACTTGAATAAATATACATAATCGGGAGCTTGGGAAATACTCTAACTTAGGGAGAACAACAAATCCCATAACCTATTGATGAGGTCGTCGATATACAAGAAATCACCTACGATCGAAAGAGGAAAGCCATCATAGGAGGCTTACATTAGACAGTTCAATCCTCATCACCATAGAGGAAAAATTGATCAGCATAGAGCACTCTAAGAAGTCTGAGTTTATCGGCGCATGGATGGAGATCATATATGCCACCTTGGATAGCGAGAGGAAATATGAAGAGAAACTGGTCGTTGTGCTAAAGGAGTTGGAGCATCTGTGCCAATTGGAGAAATGCTATCGGGACTCCACATAGGCCATGGTGTTTTTGAGAAGTGAGTTCCAAGATGGCTATAGAAAATTCATGAATGAACAACACCTTTTCACTGCAGGGATAGCTTACTTCCAAGAAGACACCCTTATGGTGCTAGTGACCTGCAAAGATGTGGAAAGATGGTACGAGAAGGCCCACCAAGCAGTGGAAAGAATTGATTACATCAGCGCGGTTCAAAAGGGTTGAGACACCGTCGACCAAAGAGCATGACATTCGGGTGCTAAGGGACATCAGCATAGATCGGATAAGGAAGGTGGTTGAATACTAGGTGAAAATGGCCCAAGAACCTCAGCGGGAGATTCAAGAAAAATGGGTTGATTGTGAAAGGAGTTGGGTCAAGATCAATCGGGAGATGAGAGACATCGGTCTCCTAGAATTCAGCTCACCCAAGGACTTTGTCGACTTGCATGACATAGTCAAACAACATGCAAAACAATACATGACATGGATTGCAGAGATAGAAAAGGTGGTAAACATGGCGCCAGGTCAAGTACAATAATTCATGGAGTACCTGATCAAGTCTCAAACAATATTATAGCAGTTAAGTGTTAAAATAGTCAAGTATCGGGCACGAGTAGTAGAAGTAAAGAAGATCCTTTCGACCTTGATGGACCAACACAAATTTCCATATGCCAACACATGCAAGGAATTCTTTGTCAAATGATCGAAGTATGAGAAGAGTCATCCACTTCAGTGAATCCATTTGATGACTCTTAGAAGACAGAGAGATGGAAGTGCCATGTGGCGATGTTTTTTTTTACTTAGCTTTCACTTTTGATAGTTATTTTTAGTTAATGATTTGTTATAAATAAGAGGATTGACCTTTTAGAAAGGGTCGATGGTTTTGGAAAAGACCCTCATTTTTGGAATTGTAAAGAACTATTTCCGAACTACCTTAATTGAGAAGTCATGTTTAGGACCCGAGACAAACTTTTGTTTTTCATCAAAGGCATGTGTAATTGGATCTGAGCAGGAATTACTTCTGACTTTATCTCATGAATGGATGCTGCAATGAGTAAGAGTTTTCTGAATCTATTGATAAGTTAGTTGATTCAATATTTTTTTAGTTCTTGTTCTTAATGATGGAAAGAAAATTGTTGTGTTAATGCGTGATTAATGGTTAGAGATAAGGAAACTATTTTTCTTGCCATCATTTTATTGCATGTATGTTTTCTTTCGATAATTGTATCTCAGTCAATAATTGAAATACCAACAAGTTGAGTTATTAGTACTAGGCTTGTCACAGGTGTGAAAATCTTTGTCTGCATGCTTGAGCACAAGGGTTATCCCAAGCTCAACCTTCTTCAGTAGTTGAGTTTTCCCCTTTTAACCAACTGGTTTATACCAACACCCATCTTTTATCAGACCCATCTAATAAGAGAAAATACAAAACAAGAGAATGTTTAAACGAAAGGAGGAACTTTCATAAGAAGATATCATGTCAATCACTACATAAAGCCCATCGATTATTTGGCTGAATCGACGGATCTGGAGAACCATTCCACTATCAAACGATGCAGAGTCTAATTGGACCTCGATGGCGGGTTTTGTTCATGTTGTTGAGTTAAAGGGATTTAGGATCCCTCAACAAAATTGGCACTAGAAGGAGGGCATGAATGAATGAATGGATAACAATTTTTCTGATATAATATTTCACACAACCTATAGATTCAAAACAAACCACATGCATGGCTAGTCATTCTCAAGACAACCCACATACACTGAGTACTCCTGAAACGAGTAACTCACCCCAGCAAGAAAAATAACATTTATTCCCTGAAATACCTTATGCTCTTCCCCACGAGGAGTTGAACCAATTCAAAAGAATCACAAGAGCTTACGCCCGACAAATTGGAGAACTACCCTTAGCTTCATTACTTCCTTGCAGAAAACAAGTAGACCAATGGTCGACACCCTCGGCCAGGTTTTTGTTCACATAGTAGAAGACCTCATATATTTCGCCCTCACTGAGATCGAACATCCCCTCAATCTAATCCCCGAAACACCAGCTGGTAACTTCTTTGAGCCCAATAATTTTGAATTTGATGAGGAGGGGTTTAACTTGGAACGCTCAGCTTCGGAGTCAGACGACATGGAGGATAACAATGATCATAATGCAGAAGGGGGAAATCCACCTCAGAACAATCAACCTTGGTTGGCCAGAGATGCTCTGGAAATCCCTGGAACAGTACATAACCTTCCCCGACATCCAAAAAATTTACTCCCTAAATTTGACCCTGGAACCTCTGGATTGCCTAAAGACCATATCAAAAATTTCATACTAGCTATTAGACTGATGAATGTCCAACATGAAGACATAGTATGTAGGATTTTTCCCTATACCTTTGAGAATTTAGCCTCTACGTTGTATTTTAACTTGCCTGTAGGGTCCATAACTAGTTGGACGAAGTTTCAAAAGGATTTTTTAGACAAATTTGCAGAAGAAACCACTACAGGAGCTTTGATGGATGAGTTGTTCGTCGCCACCATGAGTTCAAAAGAAAAGGTTAAAGACTTCAATCAATGATTCACCACTATCCTAAACAAATTCCAACTCGAAGCTAAACCCACTCAGGAGTTGCAAATCAAATTATATGTTAATTCTCTCCCTGCTTATATTTCCATGTTTGTAAAAATGGTTGCTAAGACAACTCTAGACGAGAATTTCGAGGAAGCGAAAACAATTGAATTCCAGATGAAGGGATGTAAAGAGGGCCAGGTCTCGCTAGTTAAGAAGGAATCTCAACCTCCACCGAGGAGAGGACTCTTTTTCACCGGACCCATGGGAAAACAAATAGAACCAGGCCCCGGAAAGGGAAGTGGAGACATAGAATACCTACAATGGATGATTAAGAAGTTGTCAAATGAAATCATAGACATGAAAATAAGTGCAAGGGAAGGAAACCAAGGCCAAAGGCCCTATAAACCCTTTTTTAAAAGAAAACCATCGTTCAAAGCAATTGAACCTCCCCCAACCAATATAAACATCGACCCGGGCAATGTAGCATCTAACTCTTTCTATACCTACCACCAAAAGAAACATTCTGAAAGAGATTGTCCACAATGTCTGGATGCCATGAATTTGATTGCCAACTGGTTTCTAGACGAGGTTTCCCTTGTCGAACAATCAAGCGGCTCAATGATGAATATTGTTGATCAGGAAGAAGTTGACCCGCTGGAAGAAACAACCATGTTGTTTTGGGACCTTGACTTGTCAATGCCTTTCGATGATCTATTTGAGGTTCAAGAACCACCTACTGAGGTCTTGGTTGTGCAAATGTGAAGTAGAGCTCAACTGGTCTCAAATGACCTTACCATTGCCCAAACTTCGAGAGGAAAACAAACATCCAATCACCCAAAAGCACCTTTTGTCTCCCAAAGAAACCCTATAAACATCCATATATATACGAGAATCTCCCAAGCTAGACTACAACATAGTAGAAGATTTAAAAAGATTAAAATCAAATGTATCGATCATGGACATGTGTAAAATTCCCCAGCAAAAGAACTTTCTATTACAAGCCTTGAAGTCAGTATAAACTCCTATAACAAGCACTGGCCAAGGAGAAAATCCAGCCCTCATGAATCTAAGAAATAAACCAATTGTAAATGCTTGCTCTCAAGATAAAAAAAGGAAAGCCTTTTGTCCCACCGTTCCTCTTGACATTTGAAGTCTTCAAAAGAAACCTCCATAATTGTTTGGTTGACTCAAGGGCATCCTCTAATGTTATGCCATTATATGTCTGCAAGAAACTAAACGTAGTCCCTCTCAAAAGTGATAAACATGTGATACAACTGGTCAGAACCAAGGTGAAATTTATGGGAGAACTCAAGGATGTCATGATCAGAATGGAAACACACCCGAAATTTTTTCAAGTGATTGACATCATTGTAGTAGATATATCAGAAGCTTATGGACTACTACTTAGTCGAGATTGGTCCGAGAAGTTGAACAGATACTTTAGCACAAACTGGGCTCACCTTTGGGACATGCGAACATGATCAAGATCAATAGGGAAATGTATCTCAGACATACTGTCACCGATTTAGAAGCCCTTAACGAACCCTCTTCGACAGATTTCTACGTGCTAGGAAACTACTCATGTGACTCTGATTTCGGTAATTTCTCCCCTCTCTCGTCTGATGTTCCTCTTACTCAAAATTTTGAAATGACTTTTCAAGAAAATGTACCGGCGACGGCGGAACAAACCGTCTTCTGTCAAGAACCTCTGTTGGAGACCACATAGAAAATAGGTGGAGAGGAAGAAGTTAGTAAGCATGGAAAAGATGGCGATTCTCGCTCACAATTATGGACCTTGTACTTTGATGGGTCTAAGTTGCAATAAGGATCAGGATCAGGGTGTATCCTCATTTATTCGAAGGGTAAACGAAATTTCTTGTCCTGTAGACTAGAATTTGAATGCACTAATAACATTGCCGAGTATGAATCTTTAGTGCAAGGGATAAATAAATCCATAGACTTAAACGTTAAAGAACTAAAGGTTTTCGGAGACTCTGAAATCATCGTTAGGAAAGTAAGGAACACTATACACTGCAACTCTCCCCACCTAAGGAATTATGAACACGAAGTGCATAGGATAATATAACATTTTGAAGCCTTCAACATTACAGTGATTCCCATAACAAAGAACACTCTTGTTGATTCTCTAGCCATTGTTTCCTCGAGGCTATCCCCTTTAGAAGACTATGAACCCTCCCGGGTCACTATGGAGCTACTCTACAAACCATCAGTGCCCAACAATATTTCTAATTGGAAGGTCTTTGAAGGAGATAAACAGATCATAAACTTTTTAACCAATCAGGAAAATTTTAAAGATATGGCTATTGACAATGAAATATTCTAGGAGAAACTAGTAGAAATTGATCCCCATGGACAAAGAGGTGGAACAGATCACTCAACTGACAAACCAAGGTTTCACACGATACCGAAAGGAGTAGCCAATTTGGAAAACCTCTTTGAATTAAGGGAAATATTTAAAGGGTCAACAAACACAAAGACATGGAGCTCCCGTCCCATGTACGAGACTGTAAACCTAGGAACCCTGGAAAACCCTAAAAATATAAATTTAGGCAAGACGGTGTCTAAAGAAGAAAGGAAGGCCTATCTCAAACTTTTAAGAGAATATCAAGATGTTTTTGCATAGTCCTACCGATATCTGAAGACTTATGACACTCGTATCATTCAACACACAATCTTGTTAAAACCCAGAGTAAAACCCTTCCAATAGAAGCTCCAGAAGTACCACCCATCTCTGGAACCTCTCATGTGTCAGGAGTTAAAGAAATTACTAGATGCTAAAATTATCTTTCAGGTTAGACACACTGCCTAGGTATCAAATTTGGTTCATGTCAGGAAAAATTCTAGGGAGATCTGCCTGTGTGTGGATTTCAGAAACCTTAATAGAGCATCTGAAAAGGACAACTACCCAGTCCCATCAATGGAGCAACTCTTGCAGACCGTGTCTGGTTCTGAGATCTTTTTCCTGTTGGACGACTTTTCAGGTTATAACCAAGTACTAGTTTCAAAGGAAGACCGATTGAAAACTACCTTTCGAAGCAAGTGGGAAACCTTTGCTTATAAACGCATGCCCTTTAGGTTAATCAATGCAGGGGAAACCTTCCAAAGGGCCATGGATATATATTTTTGGGGACTAATCAACAAATGTGTAGTAGTTTATTTGGATGACATGACTGTGTATTCAATGAATAGAGAAGATCACATCCAACACCTAACCCATATTTTCGAAAGGTGTAGGAAATACGATATATCTTTAAACCCTAAGAAAACTATCTTTGGTGTCAAGGAAGGGAAACTACTAGATCATATTATATCTCAAGCAGGAATTCGCATAGACCCAGAAAGAATTAGGGCAATAGCTCAGCTTCCCTTACCCCGCAACAAAAAGGCTATGCAATCCTTCTTTGGGGAAATCAATTTTGTGAGGAAGTTCACCCCCGATTTCGCTAAAACTATCAAACCTTTAAAAAAAAAAATCCGCAAAGATGTTGAATTTAAGTGGGATAACAAACGAAAAAGTGCTTTCAACAATATTAAGATTGCAATATCTCAAGCTCCAGTGATGTGAAGTCTCGACTTTAGCAAATATTTTTTCCTCTATACTTTTTTCTCCGACCAATCGTTAGCTGCAGTATTGACTCAGAAAGATGATGACAACAATGAGGTGTCAATCTCATTTATGAGCACTAATCTCCAAGGGGCCGAACTAAATTACCCTACTATAGACAAGCAGTCTTATGTAGTGTATAAGGCTGTAAAACATTTCAGATCTTACATCCTAAAAAACCACACCAAATTCATTGTGCCTTATCCCGCAGTCTAATCCCTATTCACTCAATAGGAGATGGGGGGAAGAAGAGGAAACTGGATGGTAGTGGTCCAAGAGTTTGATCTAGATATAAATCCTGCCAAACTGGATAAGGGACAAGGATTGTGTAAATTGGCCACTGAAGCCCAAGACCAAGTAAATGAAGACCCCGGGTGGGAGAATGAATTGGTGTTATGGTGTAGTGAAGCTTTATATGTTTCCCCAAGGCATGCGTCTTGGTATGGAAAATTAACTTATCAACTGCATCACGGGACTTGCCCAAAAAACCTAAACCCTAAGGAAAGGAGAGCTCTCAGACTAAAATCGACATTATATTGCCTCATAAATTTGGTTCTCTTCCACGTTAATTATGATGGGGTACTTTTAGGATGTCTCAAACGTGAAGAAACATACAAGGTTTTGAAGGTACAAGAAGGCCCACCAAGAAGTGGAAAGAATTTATTACATCAGCATGGTTCAAAAGGGTTGAGACGCTGAACAGCACGACATTCGGGTGCTAAGGGACATCAGCATAGATCGGATAAGGAAGGCGGCTGAATACTGGGTGAAAATTGCCCAAGAACCTCAACGGGAGATTCAAGAAAAATGGGTTGATGGAAAAAGGAGTTGAGTCAAGATCAATTGGGAGATGAGAGACATCGGTCTCTGAGAATTCGTCTCACCCAAGGACTTTGTCGACTTGCATGACATAGTCAAACAACATGAAGAACAAGACTCGACATGGACTACAGAGATAGAAACGGTGGAAAACATGGCGCCGGGTCATGTACAACAGTTCATGGACTACCCAATCAAGGCTCGAACAATATTATAGCAGTTAAGTGTTAAAATAGTCAAGTATCGTGCATGGGCAATAGAAGTAAAGGAGATCCTTTCGGCCCCGATGGACCAACACAGATTCTCGTATGCCAACACATGCAAGGAACTCTTCGTCAAATGGTCGGAGTATGAGAAGAGTCATCCACTTTAGTGAGTCCATTTGATGACTCTTAAAAGATAGAGAGATGGAAGCGCCATGTGGTGATGTTTTGTTTTACTTAGCTTTCACTTTTGATAGTTATTTTTAGTTAGTGATTTGTTATAAATAAGAGGATCAACCTTTTAGAAAGGGTCGATGGTAAAGAACTATTTCCGAACTAACTTAATTGAGAAGTCATGTTTAGGACCTGACACAAACTTTTGTTTTTCATCAAAGGCATGTGTGATTAGATCTGAGGAGGAATTACTTCTGACTTTATCTCATGAATGGATGTTGCAATGAGTAAGAGTTTTCTGAATCTATTGATAAGTTAGTTGATTCAATATTTTTGTAGTTCTTGTTCTTAATAATGGAAAGCAAATCGTTGTATTAATGTGTGATTAATGGATTTTCCCCTATACCTTTGAGAAATCAGCCTCTACGTGGTATTTTAACTTGCTTGTAGGGTCCATAACTAGTTGGACGAAGTTTCAAAAGGATTTTTTAGACAAATTCGCAGAAGAAACCACTACATGAGCTTTGATGGATGAGTTGTTTGCCGCCACCATGAGTTCAAAAGAAAAGGTTAAAGACTTCAATCAACAATTCACCACCATCTTAAACAAATTCCAACCCGAAGCTAAACCCACTCAGGATTTGCAAATCGAAGTATACGTTAATGCTCTCCCTACTTATATTTCCATGTTTGTAAAAAGGGTTGTTAAGACAACTCTAGATGAGAATTTCGAGGAAGTGAAAACAATTGAATTCCATATCAAGGGCCAGGTCTCGCTAGTTAAGAAGAAAGCTCAACCTCCACCCAGGAGAGGACTCTTGTTGACCAGACCCCCAGGGAAATAAACAGAACAAGGTCCTGGAAAGGGAAGTAGAGACATAGAATACCTACAACGGATGATTAAGAAGTTGTCAAATGAAACCCTAGACATGAAAAGAAGTGCAGGGGAAGGAAACCAAGGCCAAAGGCCCTATAAACCCTTTTTTAAGAGAAACCCACTATTCAAAGCAATTGAACCTCCCCCAACAAACTTAAACATCGACCTGGGCAATGTAGAATCTAACTCTTTCTGCACCTACCACCAAGAGAAACATTCTGAAATAGATTGTCCACAATGGGTGCATGCCATGAATTTGATTTCCAACCGGTTCCTAGACGAGGTTTCCCTTATCGAACAATCAAGCGGCTCAACGATGAATATTGTTGATCGGGAAGAAGTTGACCCGTCGGAAGAAACAACCATGCTATTGTGGGACCCTGACTTGCCAATGCCTTCCGATGATCTGTTTGAGGTTCAAGAACCACCCACTGAGGTCTTGGTTGTGCAAATGCAAAGTAGATTTCAGATGGTCTCAAAATACCTTAGCATTGCCCAAACTTCGAGAGCAAAAAAAACATCTGATCACCCAAAAACACCTTTCCTCTCCCAAAGAAACCCTATAAACATCCATACATGAGAATCACCCAAGCTAGAATACAACATAGTAGAAGATTTAAAAAGATTAAAAGCAAATGTATCAGTCATGGACATGTGTAGAATTCCCCAGCAAAAGAACTTTTTTTTACAAGCCTTGAAGTCAGTAGAAAATCCTATAACAAGCATTGGCCAAGGAGAAAATCCAACCCTCACGAATCTAAGAAATAAACCAATTGTAAATTATTGCTCTGAAGATGAAAAAGGAAAGCCTTTTGTCCCGTTGTTCCTCTTGACATTTGAAGTCTTCAACAGAAACCTCCATAATTTTTTGGTTGACTCAGGGGCATCCTCTAATGTTATGCCATTATCTATCTGCAAGAAATTAAACGCAGTCCCTCTCAAAAGTGATAAACATGTGGTACGACTGGACAAAACCCAGGTGAAAGTTATGGGAGAACTCAAGGATGTCATGATCAGAATGGAAACACACCTGAAATTTGTTCAAGTGATTGACATCAATGTAGTAGATATACTAGAAGGTTATGGACTGCTACTTAGTCGAGATTGGTCTGAGAAGTTGAACGGATACTTTAGCACAGACTGGGCTCACCTTTGGTTGCCATTAAAGGGACACATGAACATGATCATGATCGATAGGGAAAGGTATCTCAGACATACTGCCAACAATTTAGAATCCCTTAACGAACGCTCTTCGACAGATTTCCACATGTTAGGAAACTACTTTTGTGACTCGGATTTCAGTAATTTCTCCCCTCTCTCATCTGATGTTCCTCTTACTAAAAAATTTGAAATGAATTTTCAAGAAAATGTACCAACGGCGGTGGAAGAAACCCTCTTCTGTCAAGAACCTTTGTTGGAGACCACAGAGAAAATAGGTGGAGAGGAAGAAGTTAGTAAGCATGGAAAAGCTGGTGATTCTCGCTCACAATTATGGACCTTGTACTTTGATGGGTCTAAGTCGCAAGAAGGATCAGGAGTGGGGTGTATCCTCATTGATCCGAAGGGTAAGCAAAATTTCTTGTCCTGTAGACTAGAATTTGAATGCACTTATAAAACTTATGAGTATGAAGGAGATCCATGTTGGTCCTGCAGGTGGACACTTTGCAGGGAATACCAATGCTCACAGGATACTAAGAGTCGACTATTATTGGCCTCCTATGTTTAGAGACGCTCACACATACACTAGGAACTGTAAAACTTGTCAAATGAGCGCGGGTAGGGAAAAGAGAGCAACTGTCTCACTCTAACCTGTGGCCATCTCCAAACCTTTCGATCAAGGGGAGTTAGATGTCATAGGAAAAATTACACCGAGTTATTCAAAACAACATAAATACATATTGACTGCTATAGACTATTTCACGAAATGGGCAGAGGTCATCCCTCTTACTCATGTAAACGAAAAGGTGGTAATCCAATTCATAGAACAACAGTTGATCTCAAGGTTTGGTATGCCTTCCGTTCTTGTTTTTTATAATGTCGCTTGTTTTTCTTCCACCCTATTAACAGAGTTCAGTCTAGACAAAGGAATCATAATCAGATACTCTGCAAACTACTATCCACAGGGGAATGGAGTGGTAGAATCAACCAATAAGAACCTAGTAAGGATATTGAAGAAAATAGTTGTAGAAAATCAGAGGAATTGACATAGTTCACTTCATAATGCCTTATAGGCTGATAGGGTAACACCCAAGAAATCTATAGGAAATTCCCCATACTTTCTGGTATACGAACAAGAAGCCATTCTCCCAAACAAGCTATATCTTCCATCTCTTCAACTTGCTCAGGGTTCTAATGTTATATATACTATTATTAATTTAGTTTGGTTATAAAAAAAATTAAGATTTTATTATTCATTCCAGTTTTTTATAATCGGATTAAAAAAATAAATAATTAATTAAATTAGTAGATATATTACAAAACGACAATAATTAATCACTACTTAAATTAGTAAATAAATTACAAACTAACAAATCAAATCAACCAATTAATGATTAAAAGTGATATTACTAAAATTTGGTTGTGTTATAAGGATGGGAATTATATTACTATTAATTGTCTCCCAAAAAAGTCACAATTTAAACATTTTACAAAATGATTCTTTTTCAACTATTAAAAATAACAAATAAAAGACTATCATTTTTTGCTTGAAATTCAACAAGAATCATTTTGAATTGTTAGAGTTGTATACATCTATCATTAAAATTGCAAAATTAGGTTGCAATAGGGGTATTTAAGGTTGTTGAACCCATTTTTTCCTTGAAAACAACAATTTCAAAAATCCAAAATTGCAATTTCAACAAAGATTTTATCGCTGGATTCTGGCAATGGCATATCCAAAAAGTTAAAATCATAGAACATTTACCCTTCTTCCCCCAAAAAAATAGTTTATATACATGTTTTAGTTGATTTCTTAAAATCATAAATATGTAAAAATGTATTGGTGATGGTCTTGATTCCTCAAACGTATGATTGAAATATTTTGTTAGGAGATCTACCCTTGCATTCAAGCCTCATATTTACCCTATTCTCATGGTAAGATTAAGATCCCCTCCTAAAATTACAATAATAATAATAAATATTTCTTAAGAACTTCTTGTGAACCTGGGTTTTCCCGAAAAACCTTTTCTTCTCATAGGGTCCATATAGGTTGAGTATTGAAAAGGATTCACCTTATTATCTCTCAATCTCTCTGTACAAGGAAAATTCCTAACCTTTTTTGGGGAGAGGCTAAGAGTACTATCAAGCAAATCACCCATTGTCACTTTCGTGATTTGCTCTATTCTTTAGAATAAGGAAATCATAGTTTAGGGGGAATCCCTATGTCAACCTAAGCTAAATCGTTTGAGTATAGGATAAAAAGGATAGACTTAAGACGATCTCAATTAACTCACTCAAAAGTGCAAGTCGTAAATGTCACAGGAAAATCCTAAACCAAGCTCACAAAGAGCTCAACATTGCTGGTCTAGATGTCCAAGGCGGAACACGTTGAAATAGAAGTGAGAGCAAAAGGTGAAGTTCAAGCCCAACAATTCTCAAATGGTTCGTTTAGTCTTTGGAGAAGTGAAATGTGAATGTCCCAAAGTTAATGACACTGAGATAATGCTCAAAACAAGTGCTACTATTAGATTTTAGTGCCAAATGTCAAATATTGTTGTCATCAATCATTCAATCATTCATCATGAAAATTACATCATAACTCTATTCAACAAAGAAAAGTATAGCTAGAAGTAAAATCCCCATAATCGTGTGTGAATGATCTAAATATTAAAAATTAACATGTGCCTCATGAAGTGCATAAGATTGATATCAACCTATGAAGTATTAAAACCATAAACGATGTCCAAATAAAACTTAAATTTTGTTTAGGGACAACAGAGCTTAGAATTCAGTTTTGCGTCAAAATCATTCACATCATTTCACCATGAACATGTAGAAATGTGTCAAAAGTTTTGAGAATTAAAAGAGATGAGAGTGTTGTTTGTATCCTTGAAAATTTGTATAAAAACACAAATTTAGAATTTGTTTATTAAATGAGTTGGTGTGAATTACTTCAAATCTATACCATTCATTCATGCATGTGGGAGTTGCAACAATAGATATCACCATGAAATACTTGAAACCACTTTCTTATAATAGTTAAGTATGACTATAGCCCATAACATGAACTATACTAGCAAAGAAATAAAAATAATGTAGAGATTTAATTTCCACACTTAGGATTTTAATCACTTAGTTTCCAGAGTTAATGTATCAACGGTAATGTGCATTTCCAGATGTTATCATTAATTCAGATTTAATAATAAAGTGACAAGATTGTAGGAAATGTAGAAACTCTTTCAAAACTTTAAGATGTAAAGACAATAAAATCATGTCATTTAACTAGTTGCTCCACAATTAGTGTAGCATTGATGTATTAAAAAAAACATTGCAAAAAAATATATGTCCTGGATACGTGTTTTTCTTCTCGGTGTTAGATTCACCATCCAAAACAAGTAAGGCCAAGTAATGAAACTAGAACGAGTAGATTCATAAGTATTATTAGTCTCTGTCAAAGCAGGACTATATCAATGAGTTTGCTATTGATTTGACATTAATTCCATTGACTAAGCAGTTTGACTATAAATTTAAACAATCTTCCAAAGTATAACATTGTTATATTGATTTTATTTTTTTATTTTTTTAAATTAAACTATTTTTAAAAAATATTATTGGTGAAGAACTTGAACCCCTTATTGCAGAGGTGCTTTAATTTAAAAAAAAAATGTGAATTGTTTAAAGTTATAAACTATAGTTTCTAGCTTTTAAATTAAATAATTAAATTAATGTCTATTTATCTTGATTTTTACTTGTTGTTAACTTGGATGCTTTATTGTAGACTCGATGGTTGATTTCTGCTAGCATTTAATGCATATGATCATTTTTAGTTGGTGGTTTTCCATATGCGGCAATATCTATCAGAACTTTTATCAGCGATATAAATCTTATTGCATACTTTTTTTTCCCCAAGAGAAATTACTCAATTTTATATAAGGTATAAAATCTTTTACAATTGCTCTGAATCTGGACAAAGCCGAAATATATCAAGAGCCACAATTTTATTGCATACTTAATAAGTTGCCAGAGTTTGAGTTTGTTTTACAGTGTTGTATGGTTGGTAATTGAATACGTTGTCAACTGGCAAATGGGTTGGCACAATTAATCCCTTCCTCGTGATCAAAGCCAACTAATATATATATATATATATATATATATATATATATATATATATATATATATATATATATATATATATATATATATATATATACAACATTGTTATTGCATGTATCAGATGAATTAACCACAGAACCAGAATCTTGGTCTGTAGTTTTTCTCGCGCACAGGTTAAGATATTATGGAAAATATTTACATGTTATAATTATTATTTTTATAAATCAAATTTAATGCATTTTGTCTTTTTTTTTTATTAACTGGCTCAATGAAAGAAAAGTATCTGTGGTGTAATCTATTTATTTATTTAAGGTTATATAAATAAATATTGCAAACACACAGTCTAATTTTTTATTTATTTAACGTTATATAAATAAATATTGAAATCTTATTTTACATGTTATAATTATTATTTTTATATGTCAAAGTAAATGCATTTTGTCTTATTTTTTGATTAACTAGCTCAATGAAGGAAAAACATCTGCAGTGTAATCTAATTTTTTATTTATTTAACGTTATATAAATAAATATTGCAAACACTTAAATAAATATTGAAATCTTATTTTACTATTAGTCCCTGCCAAAGCAGGACTATAGCAATGAGTTTTATATTGATTTGACATTAATTCCTACAAATTTAAACAATTTTCCAAAGTATAACATTGTTATATTGATTTTTTTTTTTTTTTAAATTATGATTGGTGAAGAACTTGAATCCCTTATTGCAGAGGTGTCAGCGAGCATTTAATTTGGTCTTTAATTTATATACGACTTTCGAGATTTATATTAAAATGTGAATGCATATGTTTGATTAAAGTTTTCAGGTTCAATCAGGAGATGAGGTTTTCGTCGGCAACATAGTCGTGCAATGAATTTCTAATATTGCCCATGCTCTCCGAAACTATACTAAATTGTGAACAGTATATGTACAGATAATGAACGAATGGCCTCATGTGCTTGATCTTATTTTACTTCATAAGATGCACTTATTTTATTCTGTAAGATGGTGTCCATTACATTGAGGCATTAATCCAATAAAAAGTCGCCTCTTCCTCTGAGACCATTAATGCTGAATTAAAATAATTATGAGATGGGTCCCGTAGGGAAGCACGACACTATGCAACGGCTTGGCTTTTGCATTACGATAATTGGATAGGTTGTTTCAAGTGAGATTTTATGTCGGCCTTGCCACATTTTCTAGATATTGTTGTGACTAAGTCGACAATTTGTAAGTATATGTAGGGTCGACGTTCGATGGAGTTACTATTCAAATTTCAATTTCTGTTACAAATTCGAATTTCAATGATATTGATGACTAAACTCATTGTTTCTTACTTGGCAAGGACTAAGCTATCATGCAGCTCTTGTTCATGAATGTAAGAGATCTATGTTGAGCGTGACAAGTTTTAAATCAAACAATAATCATAACTTATCACATCCACCATGAAATTTAGAGTCTTAAACAAAGTTACCTGAGTGAATTAATTAGGTGATTATGTAAAGGTCAGTGCCAAAAATTTAAAGTGTGATTATAATAAAAAATAAGTCCGAATGGCACTATTGGACAAATCAACTTGCTATAACAAGAAAAACTGTTTAGATACCAAGTCAACATGCAACCATATTACTCAAGAGGTGAATGCTTAGATAAAGGTGAGCTTTGTAATCTTGAGTAAGGTGTTCTAGCCAATGTTAATGAAGCTTTAGATAAATCCTAGATCACTTAAAATTTCTGGGAAAAAAAAGAAGAGGAAAAATAGATAAAGGATGGAGATGGCCCTTACCATTGAGATATGGTGTCTTGAGGATTGTTGGCAAAGTATTTTCCTCCTAAAGTGTCAAAGTCCTCCGATATCATTGAATTTTAAAAGAGCATCAAACTAAGACATGTAGATCTTGCACACTTCAAAGGGAGAGTTTGTTCAAATTAGAAAACAAACCCTAGGTACCACAAGGAAACAAAATTAGATATAATGTAAAGAGATAAAATCATTTGAAATTCATCGCTAATACTAATAAATTAGATCTAGATCTACTGCAAGAAGCAAACTAGAAAATAGCATTCATACCTTATTTTCTTGATACCCTCTCGGTGATAGCCTTTCACCTCTTTGAAGGTCACTATTCTATTATCTTCTCATAAAAAACTCTAAAAACAATTCTCAATAATAAACAAGAACACTCTCACAATTGACAAAAAGATGTTCTCCACTTTATTTTCAACAAGAAAAATGAAGGGAGTGCCCTCTTTATATAGGAAGAGAGGCCTCAAATACAACCAACACAATACCATGGGATAAATGAAACCATGTGCTCAATACAAGTGGTAATCATAACTAACTCCATAAAGGTGGGTGCCCTTATCTCAATAAAGAAAAACTAACTAACTCACACACGTGTGAGATCCATAAGAGATAAATACAAGTGCTCCCCTTGTCAATTTGAGCTAACAAATCTTATCCACACATGTGAGAAAGAGGAAATAGATAAAAAAATGTACTACATGAGTCCCCACGTGTGAGAAATTAGCTCAAGTACGAGGGGCGCCCCCATATGTGCTAGAGAAATGAAGTAATAACCATAATATCATGCCCATGTGTACTCCATGTGATGCCAAGTGTACAAAATGTTGATATGGACACCTTTGTGATGATGTGGTATCTTCATAGTCATCCACTATGATGAGACGAATCCCAATGCAATGACATAGATCCCAAGAAAAGTGACATCTAATGCAAGTAGATATGGCCAAATATAAATATTTTCTTAGATCCTTTTGCTATACATGCACTTTCACTTGGGCATGTGAAGCAATATATTTTGTCCACTTGTTGATAAATGTGATATTTATTAATGATTTATTTATATATAATATGCATTTTTTACTTTATATGAGATGGTTTCTTCAATTGGTTTTAAACAGTGCATTGTTGGTAGGGTGTAGTTCAAACTTTAAAAAAAATCAAGGTTTCTTGTCATTTTAACTATGTGTGGATCTTTGGTGGATGACAGTATTCATTTTATTAACATTATATGTATAATTTATGATTGAATTAGTAGTAATGTATTTGAGTGTTGTGGATATATATGTGTGTGTGTGTGTGTGGCATTACCTACATCAATTTTTTTATCAATATGAAGGTTGGATTTAGAATGCAAGTTTATGGGTTGGTGTGATAATATCCTCCCTCATTTCGAGATTAAGGTCATTTTCACTTTGATATTAATATCCCCCATGTTGGGTATGTGTTATATTCTTTGCATGTGTGTGTTTGGGCGCATCAGATATGACAACTGTGTTTGACGATCCCTCCAATAGTGCTCTTTGTGTCATGTGCACCAGGCGCTTTCCTAGGGGGGTCTCAGGGGGGGCAGGTATGCCCCCCCCCCTGGTTATGCGCAGCGTTTGGGGCAGCGCCCCAAATTTTTTTTTTTTGGGCGGTTTTTGCTATTTTTAACGGATTTTGCTATTTTTAGCGGTTTTGTAAATTAATCCTGGATTAAGGGATTAGGGTTTTGGTATCTACGAAATACCTAAAAACATTGTATATATATTGTATGGTGAATGGTGAAATTCGATATAATATAAGAAAGGTTTTCCCGGTTGAGGGTTTCCGGTATAAAATCTCTGTGTACTATGTGTATGAGCCATTGATTAAATTTTGTTTTGCTTAAGAATCTGTATGCATTGCTTTACTTCACAGGTTTAAAACTTACACCCCATAGTTTTTGTGTTATGTTTTGTGGGATCTCTTTGATTTTATGTTTGTTATCTATGTGGCATCCATAATACTTCCAAGTCTTACAACAACAATGAGATATCTCATGATTGAGATTTTGTTCCACATTAATACTCTCATTCTTCCTTTTCCTTTTCCTCTTTTAAAAAAATCATTTGACATTTTCTTGGTATGAAAAAGATATGAAACCCTTCATTTGCATGTTATTGTTCAAGTACATAAGATTGATATGGATGTGTCGCATTTGTGCCAATTGCCAAAGTACTAGGGGGTGCACCTTGCACCATGAACAAAGACTCCCTCCTTCTTTTCCAATCCCATTACAATTTCAGTGCTTTGAAGGAAGGCCTTGCAATCAAGTTGGTTGAGCTCTTAAAGAGAAGAGATTAGCCTCATAGTTGGTCTCCTTTGCATGACCAACCCAATGATAAGTTTCGACAACTAGATCTTGTTATCTTTGAAGTTGAAAATCCCCCCAACTGAATTGGTTGATCAATGGTGTGACAAATGATTTACACCTAAAAAGTAAGGTTGTTTGTTAATACAACTACATGTGGAACCTGGGTGGATCGCATTGACATTGTCTTATATGTGTGTGTGTGTGTGTGTAATTTTATGAGTGAATATTAGTGGTCCCATTAAAACATTGTCTTGGACACATGTGTTGTAAATAATCCCACATGCATAGCAAATGTGAGATAAATATGATTTAAAGCAATTACTTGAATCAAAAGCTTTACCTATCTAAGACTTGTCTTTGGAGTGCAAATATTTAGATTGATGTGATAGTATCCTCCCTCACTCTGATACCAAAATCACCTACAATGTGTCATACATTATAATATATCCTTGGCTAGTGGTTTTTATCTATGTGACATCATTAATTATTATGAGTCTTAAAATTAATACTCTCCTTCCTCATTACCCTTTTCTCTATAAAAAAAATCAATCCACTTTTTTTGGTATGACAATTCCTTGATATGTAGGAACCTTCATTTGCATATTATTAATCAAGCACATAATATTGGTATGGAAGTGGTGCATTTTGCCAAATGCTAGAGCACTAGGGGGCATGACTTGTAGTATGGACAAAGAATCATTGTCGAGTCTATGTTCCCCTTGCAATTTTAGTGCTTTGAAGGAAGGCCTTGCCATCACGTTGGTTGATCTCTTAGAGATGAGGAGTAACTTCATAGTCCATCTCCCTCACACAACCAATATAATGATAAGTTTCCTCAAATAAATCTTGCTACCTTTGAAGTTGAAAAGCCCCCCAAATTGGTTGATTAATGTTGTGACAAATGATATACTTAAAAATAAAGGTTATTTTTTTTTATTTTAATGACACAAAGATCCTTGGTGGATGAGATATACGTTGTCTTATTAATCACATATATACAATTTCATGATTGAATGAGTAGAGATCCTAGTAATATGTTTCCATCGAGTGTGTGTGTTGTGAATAATCCCACATGCATAATTATTGTGAGATAAAGGTGGTTTATAAGGAATTACCTACATCAAAAAATTTGTCAATCTAGAAGTTGTCTTTGGGTTGATGTGACAATATTATCCCTCATTCGATACTAACATCATCCATAGTTTCAATGTTGTGCATTCCAATCTCTCTTTGAGTTGTGGTTGTTATCTATGTGATATCCATAATAATTGCAAGTCTCACAATCTTTTTCTTAGTATGATAACTCATTGATATGTGCAAACTTTCATTTGCATATTATTGTTTGAATACAAAGGTTGATATGGATGTGGTGCATTTTCCTTAATTGCCAAAGTATGAGGGTGCATCCTTGCATTGTGAACATGAACTTTTATGTTGCCATCTCAAGTCCTCTTACTTTCAAAACAATCTCAACACTTTGAAGGAATATCTTGATATTACATTGGTTGAGCTATTAGAGAGAATGGAATAATGTCACTATTGACCTCCCTCACACGAACAACAAAATGATACATTTCTTCAACTAGATTTTGAAACCCTACTCCCAAAATGTTTAGCAAGATAATGATGAACAAAAACCCATTTTATGAAATAAGATTGAAATTACCCATAACAAACGACTTGTGTTTTTTTAAACAGAAATTGGGAAAATTTCTAATATAAAAAGTTGCAGTGACATTGTACAACAAAGAGAACATAGAGATAACTACCGTAATTTCTCCAGTAGACCAGGCAGAAAAATATGCCATAAACAAAGATTTACATACATTAGCAGTTATAGCCTTCCAAAATTTCTTGCAGGTATAAATTCTAACAAAAGACACCTAAACTTCTTATTGATTTACAAAATATAAAGACTAATAGAAAACATGGTTATTGAGGGCTTTGTCATGTCCAATGTTGGAGAGATGAGAGTCACGGTTTCCTATATTTGTATCCTCCATCATTTGATGGACAATGTCTTCATCCTTTAGGCCTTCATGGATTGAATTCACTGAAATCCTAAGGTTAGAGGCAATATAATGAAATCCTTTGTTGAGGTTGCTTACCATATTTCTCAGCATGGATCATTATGCTTCCAAAACATCAATTTGTTTCTTTTGTTGAGCCAAGGTATTCATGATCATTGCAATATGGGAGATACATTGGTGCTCGTTTTAGTGTACTTTAGTGGTCACTAAAAATAATGAAGATATATTGTTGTTGATGTAATCATCATGCCATCTAAGCACCCTACATAATTCCCAAGCCTCTCTATAATCCATGTACAGGGGATGGTATCCACACAAAGAAAAACCACATTGCAAGCCCCAATGTAAAGTCAATGTCTTTCTATTAAATAGACTCTGTCACTAAAAGATGAGCCACAATGCCTAGCGTAGGGAAAACCAAAGGTATAAATCCAACTACTGGAACATGGATGAAACATCAAACCCAATGTGCCAAACACCACTAGACATAACTAGGAAGGCATGAACACTAATCACCAACAATTTAGGGACATCATAACCTAGATCTCCAAAATAACAAACACCATTAAGCAACTAGAATTTCATAAACACCACAAAACCAAACACCATACAAACTTCAAATTGCCAGAGCACGGGGATGAAGATTCACTAGAAATACATCAAGATATTTTTCACTATACGAAGGTTCCAAAACACAGAATAGAAATAGAGAGAATTCCTTACCAAGTAGAAATTTTGGCCCAAAGCAATCCACCACCAAACAATGTTTCTCAAGCCAACCACACATTATGCCATTATCCCACTTGAGCCCGTATAAGATACAAAAGATGGTTCAAAACACCAACCAAGAGTTAAGGCTTCCATGTGTGGAACAAGAGGGAAAGTCCTTTCATATCTTGATCCCTTGCAAAAAATAAAAATAAAAAGGATCCGAGAAAAAAAGGCAAAAAATCACTGCATTACAATTACTCAAAGGGAGGCCTATCATGGTTACCTTATTGAATCATTTCCTCCTCTAGGGCTGATTCATTTAAATCATGAAGGTTTCCATCTATCGTACATGAAGAATCTTCTTTGGAGACACCAGGTCTAGGAGGTGGGGGAGTCTCTATGCGATGGAACTAGAGGTCTATGATCTGAGACCGAAGAGCACTGACTTCATCCAACAATATTCCCATTAACTATCTATGTTGCACCAAAATATTGTAAATCGCTTCTACCTGGGACGCAAGACCATTGCTGCATGATTGGAGTTCCATGATGGCAGATTGAATTTCCTCCATTGTATAACCGTTGGGCTAAGGAGAATACGTCGAATCACCCGGGGTCATATGTGCCATTAATCTCGAGAAGAACAGAGACTAGAAGTTGAACTGGGGAATATCTGAAGAGGCTAAGAGACGTCAATCATTGGATTATGGAATGAATATCCCGACCTAGGTAGAGTTAAAGAGATGCTAAAGAAAAACGAAATAAGAGGCATGGTGGGATGGTTACAACCAAAGAAAAGATCATTCAAGGGAGCCAAAAATTATGTATCTAAGACAAGGCAATAGGAATGAAATCTGACCTAAGAGAAGCATGGGATCCAACCGAGCCATGATGATTCCCACAATGTAGAGCGAATTCCACTTACTGAAATGAATGGAAGATTGGACAAGGATAGTACTAGAGGGAGAAGAAATCCCTTTGTGAAACCGATGGAGGCACAAGGGGAGGGTAAAACAAACCATGGGTCAAGATGAGACTTGGTGCAAGCGGAGGGGATTGAGGGAGATTTGTCATGAGGATAAACGATGGGAAGGCATACATTCATCCCCCTCGAGTTAATTCTATAATGAGAGGTGATTTCATGAGATGGGAGCGAGGGTGGTGACCTTGTTGATCTTCAATGCCTCGAATTGCATGGAAGAGGTGATATTGGCTTGGAGGTCTGTAGGCCCGTTATTTTCCCTTCAAACATGAAAAAATTGGGTATAGGGAATATAGGATAGAGTGTACCTTATTTTAAGAAGAATAGATCTAATTCTAACATCTTGTGGAGAGGATTGCGAGATAAAGTGGTGAATTATATTCTTGGAATCCCCCACAATGTTTAATTGTGTAATATTTTTCAAACTGGTGAAAAGTGCACCTTGCAGAAGGGCATAAGCCTCAACTCGATGATTTGTGGAGAGACTGAGGCCCCAGACATAAGATAATTCAAGCGATCCTCAAGGGCCTAGGAGAACCGACCTTCTCCTTCCACCCATGGGTTCCCTTTGGAAGCACCATCAAAACAAAGAGTATGGACAGATTGGGAGAGAAGAGATGAGGAGAATTCTGAGGGAGGGAAATGAATTTTCCAGAGTGATTTGGACCTTGGGGGGAGCAATGGTGAGTTGAATCAGAAACTTTTGGAACCAAATTTCCTCATCTCTATCAAGGGGATGGGGAGGGGAAGACTTGGGGCCGCCGAGAGTTAAAATTCTTAGACAAGAGGGCACGGGCCTTAGTTATGACCAAACAAGGCAAGATGAGATCATCATTAAAGATGTATCTATTCCTAGCGAATCAGAGATGCCAACAAATGAATTTGGAAAGAGTAGTCTAGATTCTTCTGAAGAGGGGTTTATGTAAGAAGGAGCCTAGATAGAAGGAGTGACAAATGTTGAGATGATGGATGATGGAGTCAAGCCATCCGACTCAATGAGAAATCCTCTGGAGACCCAATTGTCATACTACCTTGGAGTAATCACAATTCAAGAAGCGATGTTGAGAGGATTCACTAGCAACACCATAGAGGACACACCTAGAGGGGCCTTGAATTCCCCACTTGATCAGATTTTCCCCTATAAGGATCTTCCCATGGGCCAAAGTCAAATAGAAGATGTTGATTTTTGGGAGGAAATCTTAACTCCATATGTTGCTCCAAATTTTGGCCTTTCGTAGAAGCATTGATTGGAGGAGTTGATGCTCATAACCCACATGGGTTGAGTAGTCATGACCACCCCAACCACGAGAGTCAGAGTCAAAGAGATGTCGAGGATCCATCTCTTTAAGACTCGAAACTAGATGGTTAACAAACTCTTTGAGCTAGGCAGGGACCTCGTCCAAATCCTGCCCAAGCCATAAACTAGATCTAAACCAAGAATATATATCAAAGAGGGAGGATTTCCCCTGAGGCAAGAGCCAATTATGAAGGAGGAGAAAAAGAGGGTTAGAGGACAATGGGGATTTACCATAATATTGTCCTGCCATATGTTGATTTTTTTCCCATTCCCAAGAATCCAAGTCAACAGATCCTAAATAAGGGGGAGAGACACTTTGAGCAAGCTCCAAATTTGCGAACCTCGGGGGATCTTAGAGGGGTTTCAACGGTGTTGATCTTCGACGAGATATTTGAAGAGAATGACTTTTTTCCACCAGGCACTGCTACCCAATATGAGCCTCCAGAGTAGATTTTCCCCCATGGCCACATTCATTAGGGTCGGGTCTATGATTCCCAAACCACCTCTTGACTTAGGGGCTCTAATTGTAGATTTTAACCTTGTACAATTAATTACTGCAAACAGATTCTTAATAAAATAGAAAAGACATGATGACACATACACACGTTACACAAAGATTTTAACCCTGTAAACCCAAACCAAGAAAACCAACAACCTGTTTAGAGCCACACCTGTAATCTTCTATTCATTATTTTCTTCATTGTTTAAAATACAATATACATATATGATCCCACGACACCTAAACCCTTAATCCATTGACCTAGATTAGTCAAAAACCCTAATTCCTTAACTGAAATTAGAAAACCATTGGCAAAAACCATGTGCCAAAAAACCATAAAAAAATAGACGCAGAAAACTGCCAAAACGGACCAATTTTTTTTTTCTCGGGGGCACCTAGCCCCGAACCCACAAAACCCTCCTATTTGGGGGGTGTTAAGCTCCCCCCAAAACCCCTTTTCTCCCATATTAGTGTACAATACATGGGATCAATTTTGCAAAGAATATAACACATACCCAATATTCTCCCACTTCTTGTTTTCTTTGCATACAAGGGGTTATAGGATTACATAGTCAACAATCTAGGGTAGTAATGCCCATAGATCCTCTACACCAAGAGAACTTCTCATCGCTCACATATTTTTTTAATGAATCTGCAACATTCTCCAAACTGTCCACCTTCATCAACAACACCTTCTTGTCTTCAACCATGTCTCTCATAAAGTGATACTGAACATCGATATGTTTTGTCTTTGAATGATAAGTCGGGTTATTCGCCAGGAAGATTGCACTCTGACTGTCAGAATCTATCCTTACAACTTGTTGTACCAACCCAATACCTGAACACAATCTCTATAACTATATTGTTTCCTTTATTTCATGAGTGGTTGCTATGTATTTAGCTTATGTAGTTGAGAGTTCCACTACAAACTATCTTTTACTCATCCAACTGATTGCTCCTCCAAATAGGTTAAACACATACCCACTTGTAGATCTTCTACGATCTAGATCTATATCCCAATCTGCATCAACAAATCCATGTATGTCCAACACTCTGTCAAATCCTGGTCTTCCTTGGTAGCACAATCCATAACTAGTAGTGCCACACAAATACCTGAAAACCCTCTTTACTGTTGTCTAATGCTCCTTCCTTGGTTTTGACATATACTTACTCAAAAATCCCACTGCATGTGTAATGTTTGGTCTAGTATAGACCATTGCATACATCAAACTACCAACTGCACTCACATATGGAACACGAGACATGTCCTCTTCCTCTTCTAGTGTCTTCAGACATTGATCTGTAGATAACTTTAAACTTACAGGAACAACAACCTTGACTGACTTACATTCCTGCATATTAAACTTCTACAATATTGTCTCGACATATTTCCTCTGATTTAACCAAAGTTTCATGTTTTCCCAATCTCTTTTATTTCCACGCCCAAAATGAATTTTGCAACACCAAGATCCTTCATGTCAAACTTATAAGACAATTGAGTTTTCACGTCTTGGATAATCTCCTTGTTGTTTCCTATCAACAACATATCATCCACATACAAGACCAAATAAATAAGATGATCACCAATTATATTGAAATACACAAAGTGATCTGCTTTGCTCCTTGTGAAGCCAAGTCCCAAATACAAGTATCAAAATTTTGATACCACATCCTTAGTGATTTCTTTAACCCATACAGGGACTTATTCAACTTGCATACCATCTCCTTCTTTCCCTTCACAACAAAGCCTTCTAGCTACTTCATGTAGATTTCTTCTTCCAGATCCCCATGTAGGAATGTTGTCTTCACATCCATCTGTTCTACTTCAAAGTCAAATGCAACAACAACGGATAAAAAAATTCTAATAGAAGTTAACTTGGCAACATGAGAAAAAATCTCACCAAAGTCAATTCCCTCAACCTGGGAATAACCTTTTGCTACTAACTAATCTTTGTATTTCTCCACTTTTCTTTCTGCATTCAACTTCTTTTTAAACACCCATTTTCTGCCAATGAGATTTCTTCCAATCGACAACTCCACTAGATCCCAAGCCTCATTCTTGTCCAAGGCTATCATTTCTTCAACTGTGGCCTTTTCCCATAGTTTTCCATCCTCTTAATTCACTGTCTCCCTAATAGTTCTAAGATCATCATCAATAATAGACAAAGCAATATTTGAACGGAAATCAATTGGATTGTAACTTTCTGGTTTCCTTCTTTCCCGAACCGATCTCTTCAATACTAGAGTATGAGGATCTTCTTCTTCTTATTCTTGTTCTTCTGTAGATTCATCATCCTTTAATTCAAACTCTATTTTCTCTAGTTTTTCCTTCCTTGGTAGGAATTCTTGTTTGACAACATCTTTGATTTATCTAAATATCACATCTCAGCTATACACTACCTTCTTAGTTTATGGGTTCTATAGCTTATAACCTTTCAAACCATCTTTATACCCAATACATATACACTTTTTAGTATTTTTATCTAGCTTACTCTTGTTTTCCTTTGGAATGTGAACATATGCCTCACAACCAAATACCATAAGATGTGTGAGAGAGGGTTTCTTACTAGTCCATACCTCATGTGGAGTCTTGTCATCCAGTGCTAATGAGGGTGATCGATTGACCAGGTAACATGCAATACCCATTGCCTTTGCCCACAATTCATGTCCTAACCCGACACCATTGAGCATGCACCTTGCTTTTTCCATCAATGTCATGTTCATCCTTTCTGCAACTCCATTCTACTGAGGTGTATATGGAGTAGTCATCTGCCTTTCTATACCACACTTCTTACATAAATATTCAAACTCATTTTTGCAGAACTCTCCACCATTATCAGTCCTCGGCGCCTTAATTCTTTTCTTTGTTTGATTTTCCACAAGATCCTTAAAGTCTTTAATCCTGTCAAAGACTTCATAATTCTTCCTAAGGAAATATATCCATGTGTTCCTTGAGAAGTCATATATAACTGAGACATAGTACATAGATTTTCCCAATGATGGAACCGACACAGGTCCAAACACATCATTATGCAGCAACTATAAAATTTACTCTGCCCTCGTTGCACCAGAAGCGAATCTTACCCAATTTTGCTTCCCATATACACAATGTTCACATAAATCAAAATCCAGAGAGAAGTTATACATACCTTCAACCATACCTTTACCATGTAGTAGTCGAAATCCCTTCTTTCTGATATGCCCCAGTCTTTGATGCCACAACATAGCATTTTCTCCAAAGACTGTAGGAGTTTTTTCTTCTTTAACTCCAATCTCAAGAACAATGGAACTATTACACCCATCACTAATAGTTCTTCCCTGCAACTTATACAGAGTTACAATCCGAACTCCCTTCAACAACACCATTGCTCCTTGAACCATCCCGCGGGTTTATTTTTCAAACACTATTTTTACCCATGCATCATCCATTTTGCTTACAAAAATCAAATTTATGGCCAATCATAGAATGTGAAGAACACCAGGGAGTGTTCTAATCCTTCCATCCATGAGCTTCTACTTGATTTTTCCTTGTCCTGTGATTTTTGTTGTCAAGTCATCACCTAGGAAAACAACACCTCCATCATACCTTTCATACTCACAAAACCACTCCCTGTAAGGAGTCATATGAAAGGATGCACCTAAGTTAACCGACCATGCATCATGATCTGCATGTGTGCTTGAAGAAGCCAAGTACACATCCTCTCCTTCCTTGGAGTTTTTCTCTTCTATAGAAGGAGCATCTTAAGATCTACATTGCTTCTTGTAGTGCCCTTATTTTCCACATCTCCAACATACATTCACAAACTTTCCAAGAGATTTAGATCTTCCCTTAGATTTAGATCTCCCACTTGAGGACTTAGATCTATTTTTTTCTTGGGAGTGTCCTCTTGAAAATAATGCATCCGTGCTCTGTCCTTCCATGTTCTTCTACCTCATCTCCTCCGACATCAAAGATGAGACCACATCATCGAAACTTAAAGTAGTTGTATTGCTACCTATGTCCACAACCAAACTATCCCATGAGTCTGACAAAAATTCAAATAAACTGATACATTTGTCTTCATAAAAAATATTAATATCAACAGATAATAACTGACTTACCACAGTTTTGAAGGTGTTCAAATGCTTTGTCACCGAGTCTCCATCTTTCATCCTCACGTTATACAACTTCTTCTTAATCAAATAGAAAACATACAATGACACACACACACACACA
>ML823862.1:226282-237096 GCA_009831015.1 Picea engelmannii
AGATTGGAATAGTTGAGGAAATATCATTTTCAGGGCTAAAATCACGAGTCCAACGGTTGAGATACATATCTTAAGAACCCATGAAGTAAGGCCTGTTGCGAAAAATGAGATCCATGTTTGTTTTTTTTAAGAGAAAGATGAAAAACCATCTCTCACAGAATGCAGATGAGAGATACCCCTTAATCAGAAGACGCAAGTTCTTATCTACCCAGTTCGACATGGAGCGAAGAGAAGGCCAAATTCCCATGAACTGGCCAATCAACCCCTTTCCCACCACTTTTAAGACTAAACTACAAGAGTTGTAGGGATGGACCAAAACCTTAGGTATTACATTCAGTTTCTTGACAAATCTCAAAGGAGGAGGTCAAGATGATTTGTTGAGCGAGAATACCAAAGAACATAAGACAACTATTTCCAGAGGAGTTCCCCTCCTCCTAGAGGCTGAAGCCATTGGAGAATCAACGACGTGAGATCGAGACTATTGAGGGGTTTGAGCTAAACCTTAAACTAAAGTTTGTGTTTTATCTATATGGAAGTATTATCAGTCTAAAATATTATATTTTATAAAACATTATTTTTATATTAAATATTAAAAAAATATAAAAAAAAAAGATAGTAAAACCCCATTCGTCCACGTGTGGCCGTGCCGTTATTTTTATTTTTCATTTCGTGTACCAGCTATATATTGAGGCTCCACAACATTTCAGAGTTATACGAACAATCAAAGTAGAAGTCCGTAAGTGCAAAGAGGTCCATTTTTCGGAGACTGTAATAACTTAATCCTACTGTTCATTCGCTGAAATCAATCCACTCTCGTCAATCTACCGTGTGTTTGTTTCTGTACAGATTTCTAGATATGGCAATAATCTCAGAGTATGATGAAGAAGAGAAAGTCCAGGAACAACCCTCTCCAAGCCCAGAGGCTCCTTCCCCGGCACCTTTCGCATCTGCATCCCTAGGCCTTTATGATGAAACCCTCGAGAGGCTTCTGAAAGACCAACAGGCTCTCGTTTTTCTTGACAACGTCATCGACTTCCTCAGAAGAAAGTCTGACTTGTTCAAGGACGACGCTGCAGATAAAAGGATTGCCGACATTGTCTCTGCGGCCAAGAAGAGAGACGCCGAAGAGAAGAAGAGGAAAGCCGAGGAGGCGGTCCAGCAGAAGATTGCCGACAAGCGCTTGAAAGAAGATGACACCGCCGCTGCTTCTACTTCATCCATCAAGAAACACGAAGAAGCAGCCATTACCGATGGGGCAGAAGCGCCGGAGAACCCTAAACCCAAGGGTTCCGAAGACGACGGGATCAGTGAGTTGGCTTTCCTGAAACCCGTTTCTTTGCTTTTAATTTCCTATTTCAAATAATTCCAAAATTTTCTTAATGGTGAGATTAGGGAGATATCAGATCAATTTGTGCTCGTTTACCTGTTACATTGCTCAGGCACAGTGATCAAGAAGAATGATTTAGCAACAGTGTCAGTTATGATCGCTGTTATTAGATTCTATAATTCATGGAAGTTGTAACCCTCCACTATTAGTAAATCTGAGGCTTACAGGTTTAGCCTTTCCCCTCTAACTAGCATTTGCTGTAGCCAGTCTATGTGATGTGAGGGCTCCACAAAGATGGTTTCTTTCTTGTGCAGAAAATTAATTTGCCCAAGGGAGGCTGTTCTACAGTTAGAATTTGTCTGTGAATAGTAATGCGTGTGTGATTTGGAAAAGTAAAAATAATTGTCAAAGGTCTCCATGTGCTGAAAACCCTAACTCACATTTTGAACCCAAGGGTCAAAAGCAGCCCATGTCTACGAGTTGAAGCATAGTACGGTAGGCTTTGAATGACATTTTAGGCCTTAGTCCATGATATCTGTTAGCAATTTTGAGTCACAAATACATACAAGATCCTTAATTCTTGATTTCCTGGCTAACTCCAATCATATGCATAAAGCAGGGACCTGAACAATATTTTTGCACCGAGCGAATCGAGGTACCTTCTTTCACTACAGCTCAGTATGGAAGAGAGGTGTAACCTAACATAATGATAGGTTTGAATAAAAGAAAATAAATATTGACATTTTTGGGGTAGTCCATGATATTTGTTAGTAATTTTGAGTCAGCGATATAGACAAGATCCTGAATTCTTGATTCCCTGGCTAACTGTAATCCTATACATAGATGTGCATTGAAGAGATGTGTAACCGAACATAATGAGAATTGTGAATAGGAGAATATCCTTTTTCTTTTGTGTTTGGCTTCCTTATCTGTTCATCCAGGTCCCAACTGTTGGTCAATCTCCGCTCTTAATCTAGGTGAGCAACCACTTCATTAGTTTTTTTACAGCGATATTAGCTAGTTTAACTGATAAGGACTTTAGTTTAGACTTCTTTCTCTCAACGTATTCAGTTGTCCTTATCAAGATTAAAAAATAATACAGTCTCTGGAAATCCAAACTCTCCAAGAACTCTCCAAGAGATAAACATGGATATGAGCTTCCAAAGGTTGAGAGATTGACCATTACTCTTTAATGTGCTGGGGTAATTATTTATCCAATTAAGGAAGATGTCTTCCCAGTTTTTGGGACTTGAGAACTCTGTCATGGTGAGGCAGAGGACACGTCTGGAAGGTCTTTGTATCCTTTTTCTTTGGTTGCTTTCTGCTGTCAGGAGCTTCTTCTGGGATAGAGTTAAAAGAAAATGTTTACTATTCAAATCGGGTATGAAAGCCAATCTGTTTTATTTTATTTTTGGGATTGCTGGTCGATGCTGTTGCTCTAGCAGAATCTTATTCCTTCCCTGACAGTGTAATTACTTGATATTTTGGGGCTCTTCAAATGAGGGTATCTTATGTAACCTGGAATAGGGTATCTTCTAACTGGAAGTTTTCTTGTAGAAGGGTATCTTCTAACTGGGAGTTTTCTTGTAGAGAACCTATGGATCACCTTTTAAGTTTTCTGGAATATCAGTAAAGTTTTCTACCTGTAGCTATTTGGATCTTCTCCTTTTGAGGATGTCCACTGAATGGAATGATAAATAGTTATAGAACATGTAGTGGCGTGGAAGATTCTATTGTATTGCTTATGTAATCAATGAAACTATAAGCTATCCATTCGATTTGTATGTGAAGACTCGAAGAGTTTATTACTGCTATGTCCACTGAATGGAATGATAGTTGTAGAACATGTAGTGGCGTGGAAGAGTCTATTGTATTGCTTATGTAATCAATGAAACTTTAAGCTATCCATTCGATTTGTATGTGAAGACTCGAAGAGTTTATTACTGCTTGCATATGATTTATGCAAGCGTAAAAGTACTGGTCTTTGCAATCATTGGCAACAAAGCAGCAACTGAATAGAATGAATGAACTTAGAAAATAAATAAGGATTATGAAGTTATGAACAGTAAAACATGATAGCAGTAGGGATGTAAAAAGATAGTGGCAAAATAAGATGATGGTTAGACATCAAGGAATAGAGTCAACAGTGAAGGATGTTGGGATCAAAGAGGAAAAATATTTATGGTTATGATTGACATATATTGCTTCATTTATATTCTACATTTATGATATGGATTGACCATTACTTCATTTCATTATATGTTGACTATTTACTGAAACCATTTTGCATCTCTATAGATACTTATGATTAGGAATATATTTGTTGTGGAGCGGTTACTTTATGTTGGACTATAATTCTGACGTTCTCAAGCTTTAGCTGACTTCTTGTATCAATTGCAAATAGAATATGCTAAGGGAAACGCTCATCAAAGTAATTAAGTTTCTCCTGATTTCATACGCTCATCAAAGTGTGGCTAAAATTAAGTTTCTCCCGATTTCATTTATGTTTGTTTGTGACAAGTTAATCACGTTGCTGGAATGAGTTGTCTGACAGTTGGTTTCAATTTAAGGATGTTTTTTCCTCCCCTTTTTTAAAAGAATGTAGATTTCATTTTCCTGGTGATGGTTTTTGCATGTATCTTATCTAGCCCCAAACACTGGTAATGGAGCGGATCTTGAGAAGTATTCGTGGACACAGACTCTAGCAGAGGTTACTGTTACAATACCTATTCCACCTGGTACCAGAGCACGTTCCATTGTCTGTGACATAAAGAAGAATAATCTAAAGGCAGGGCTGAAAGGGCAACCTCATGTCTTAGCTGTAAGTCATTTGTTGGAGTTTGAGCTTTATCAAATTAATTATTTCACTAATCCAACATGCATGGCCTGTATTTCTCACCGAATGTTAGTTACTGGACATGGTTGATATAGCATTCAATTCTAGGCCTCTTTTAGTTTTAAGTCATTTGTTGGAGTTTGAGCTTTATCAAATTAATTATTTCACTAATCCAACATGCATGGCCTGTATTTATCACCGAATGTTAGTTACTGGACATGGTTGACATAGCATTCAATTCTAGGCCTCTTTTAGTTTTAAGTGGGTGGTTATATTGATTAAAAGGATATTCATATTGTGATTGGTTTACTGGGAGCTTGATGTAAATATTTTTGTAAAATTCCCTTGAATGATTTTTTCAGGGTGATCTCTTTGCATCAGTAAAGACAGATGAGTCTTTCTGGAATATAGGTATGTTTCAAGCGCATCCTTGGCCTTTGCTGTGTATCTATTATTCTTTATATCATTGATTATTCATAATAGATGGTTATTGGTTGGATGTAAAACAGAGGATGATGGGAAGATCCTTTCAATTCTTTTGACAAAACAAAATCAAATGGAGTGGTGGAAGTGTGTTACAAAGGGTGAGCCAGAAATCAGTACTCAAAAGGTAGAACCTGAGAATAGCAAGCTATCTGATCTGGATCCAGAGACACGACAGACAGTTGAAAAAATGATGGTATCGATGAGTCTTCTCTTCTAATAAGCTCTATTTGTTAGACCACTGCACAAATTTCAGTTATCTTCAATGACAATAGTGACTCTAGATTTAGATGTATGAATAGTGACTGGCCATTGTTCTGTTCTTTTGCCATGAATGATTTTGATTTTCTAATAGAATGAACTCCTACCAGTTTGTGGTGAAACTAATCAAAGCTGTGATGACAGACATATAGTTCTCAAAGCTCTTTTTAAAATCTATTTTCTTGAGCAAATTTGTCTTTTTACTTTAGCTACTGCGACATATTTTATGATATAATTGCCTGGATAAACAGACAAAAATGTTGTACAACGTACAGTCTTTTTTAAAACTGAAGAAACAGGATTTCCATATACACAATTTATTAATATCTTTTTAACTTCTTAGCTAAGTTATGATCATAGTTCGGCAAGGGATTATTTTTGTGTTTTAGTAAACACTTTCATTTTAACTGTTTTATTTACTCTGCTTCTACAGTATGATCAAAGGCAGAAAGCCATGGGATTACCTTCAAGTGATGATCAGCAAAAGCATGAAATATTGAAGAAATTCATGGCTGAGGTTTGATTTGTTTGTCTTGGGGCATTGGATATCTGAAATATTTTTCCTTTTAACTGTTTTTAAATTTTCAGTCATTTATAACTTATAAATCTCTCTCAATGTCTGCAGCATCCTGAAATGGACTTCTCCAAGGCCAAGATATCTTAGGAGAAACACTTGACCTCTTGTAAACGGATTTTTTACAACTGGTATAGGGGATTTTAAATGAAATCAGTGTACTTTTTATTTTTTGTGAACTGGTATAGGGAATCTTAAAGGAAATCATGTTGCTGCATGTCAACAGAACTGATATGATGCATTAGAAGATACTCTATGCTACATTTTTGTCACTCTAGAAATATCGAACAATTGGGTTCTAATTTTATTTCATTATTGGTGCAATGAAATGGGTAATGCTTGGTGTATATTGCTCATTTGCCATGTCATTTGAAATGTTCTATGCTGGTTTTTTTGAATGTCACTTCCTTAGTACTCCATTAGATTAGCTGCAATGTTTTTGCAATAAAGTTTTACTTCGAAGGTTACAGATCCAATGCTTTGCAATCAATTTATGTTTGGAATGCTATAACTGCAATGACTTGTAATGAAGTTGTATTTGGAATGCCATTTATAGCTGCAATAATTTATTGTAGGTGTTGACTCTCTTTGGTTTGTGTTTTTTTCCATTTGTTAAAAAAAATTAATAAAGCTATTGGTTTTGAAGTGGTTCAGAGTGTACTTGATCAAATCCCGTCTGTTTGAAAGGTATTCATTGGAATATTAGAGATAAATTGTGGAGAATGTGCTTCTGATCATTATCATGCAATATCCCATTGTTTATTTTAGTGACCAGCTTAAATATGCTTTTGGAGATACTAATTAATGTGGAAATCTACAAATAGGATTGCTTAGTTTAGAATAAATTGTTGATCCAAACATATCACTAATGGTCCATCCTCTCACTCACTAAAGAGAATCACCTAATCCTATATGGAATAACCATAAGCACTGTTTTGAATCACTGTTTTGAATATGACAATTAGATAGACTATCAATATATTCTGTATTATGTTGTATGATTTATTTGAAGTTGCAAAATCTTAATGACATAGGATTTAAATCCCAAAGTCTTTGAATGAAGAAATACTTTAAATACAAGGAAACGATAAAGATTTTTTTTCAGCAAAAAAGTTTTGTTATATTTACAAAGTTATTAAAGTAATTTCTATGTGGCTCTCAACTACTTACAAAAAATATAATCCAAAACATAGTTAATTACGCCGAAAGGCGTACACCTATTGATAATGGGCACATTTAATAGGTTTTTAGTTCTTAATACGTTTTCTATGGACGAGATTAAATATGCCTAGAATATTCTTAGTTGTCACACTAAATGAATGGCTCTGATTTCATCCATTAACTTCCGAGCTGTTATAAAGACATCCGTTTATATGTTTACTTTTTTACATTTACCTAATCGTGTTTAAAAATTACTGTGTTCACTAACTTATTGCCACATCTACCTGATTAAAAAATATTGAAGTATTCACACAAGTATTAAGACGTTTCATGTTTATGCGGGTTGACATTTGGTGGCCACGTTTCGTTTGTGCATGCTTGCGTTTTTTTATGCGGGCTGACATTTGGTGGCCACGTTTTGTTTGTGCATGCTTGCGTTTTTGCCGGCTTTCGGCGTTCACCAGCCGCGAATTAGCGGCTGTGCTAGTCTTAAGACTTTCACAATGCTATGAAGATTAAATATAAATCAAATAACACAATTAATTGAAAACAAAGATAGACCAAGATTAAACAAAATTTGAAAACATAAAACAAACGAAGATTAAACATAGTTTGAAAAAAACAAAGATAGATCAAGATTAAACAAAATTTGAAAACATAAAACAACCAAAGATTAAACATAGTTTGAAAACAAAGATACGACTAAGATTAAACACAAACGAATGACAAACTAAAACAAAGATGGACCAAGATTAAACAAATTTGAAAACATAAAACAAACGAAGATTAAACATAGTTTGAAAACAAAGATACAACTAAAATTAAACATAAACTAATGACAAACTAATAATAAACAGTGAATAATTGAACACAGAGATATGGGAGCTGAGTCATTTTGTAATAGAAGGGCCTTTACCTCTTGGACCTCATCCTTGAGCTTATATCTTGATTGATCCAATGTGCTTTGTCATTGTTGAATAAGGGAATTTAGTTCAATTCATCTCTTTGATTTTTCCATCTAGTTCTAATTGAACCAAGTCACATTTGCAATCTGTAGCTTTGCTGACTTGTTTGCAACTTCATTCCCAAATCTTCTAGTGTATGTGTGAACCAATTCAAGTTTGATCAAAAGGATTAGCCTTTTACTTGATCCTTATTTAATGTTTTCTTCCTAGTGGAAGATATGGTATTTACTTTTCCTTTCACTAGATTTCCCTTGGATCTGGATGGTTAACTTCAAAGATTCATTTTTCATTGCATTTTATAAGCATTTCATGAGGGTCCATTCCTCTAGAGAAGATAAGATAAGACCATTTTATTAATGTTCAATAAATGAATACAAATGTAGGTCAATGGAACTAAAAGAGTACATTCAGGTGTGGGTGTGTCAAAGCAATTGGATTAATATTCAAAATAGAAAAGACAAAGGACTAAGAATCTAGTTAAATACTAAATATCTATCCAAAAGAAGATATAAAAGAAGGTGCAAGAACAAGAAAGTCTCAGTGCTAAAGAAGAAAGTTGTTGAGGATATGAGAGAGGAGCTAAAGTTGAGGTTGTCAAGGATGTGTGAAGGGAAGGTGGAGGAGGGGGGGAATTGGATGGGGGCCCTCAACTTTGTGGTTGTCTAGAACTCCTCTATGTGTTGGTTGGTGGTGTATATTATGTGTTTTGGAATGACAACTACTTATAGGTCTTGAGGAGGTTGTTTGACCCCTCGAGGGGGTGGGGGATCGAGGGGTAACATGAGGTCACATCGATTTGTGTTGTGAATCCCCACTTGTTGCTTATTATGCCAATCTAATAGGGAAATCAAGAAATATGAAGTTATCCTCTTGAAGGCTTCTCATTGGGACAATCATGTAGAGATTAGCTATGTTTGTATACTCCCTCATGAAGAGGGCAAGAAGTCTTGGTCAAGGCAGTGTAAAAAGGTAGATATGGAGCTCCTCAAGTCTTAAAATAGGGAATATTATCCCCCTCTAATATCATAGTAAATGGAGCATTGAAAAATAAGAGTACTCATATTTGGATCCTAACTTGCAAATCCTATGTGGTTGCGAGAGGTGGTATGTTGTCTCACTCTAAAGTTTGTGGGAGTCCACTTGAAACTAATCAAGGGAGATCTTAAGTGATAGGTATCTAGTGTTTGCATGTGTATGAAGGTTGGATGATAAGACCATCTCTCAACTTGAGAAAGTGCTCAACATATAGGGTCATCTTCAAGTCAAGACCCTTCAAAGGTGCAATCCAAGGGATTTGGATACAATGTCTGTAAATGTCCTCTCTAATTTCTTAGTTTAGGGCTTGCTTGGATGATAAGGGATTCCCTTGTGCATCTAGGTAGTACTTGAAATGGAGAAGACGATATTGAGAGATGGCCACTCACTAAAGTAATTGAGAGGTCTTTGAAAATCAACAATGAGCACACCCTAGGGGTTGATTGAGTCAATGGTCTATGAGGAGAAAAATGGTAACTAAGCATACCTATTTTCTGTGGAGGTTGAGTCCCCAAAAGCCTCGATTCCATAAAGGAACAAGATCAATGGGAAAATTGTCTCAAGATGAAGACACCAAGCCCCAAACTCCATCGTTTTCTTGTATTGAATGATTCCCATGAGGAGGGTTTGGACTCTCTTTGACTTAGCCCAGTCAACATGAAGCATACTTTGTCCCTAGATCTCAAAACCGTAGAATATTGTGGTTGCAATGATAGAGTCCAAGAGATGCATCTTGGATTAGATGTCTTGGAAATGGTTATGGAAACATTGTTTCTTAATAAGGGTAAAGGACTTGTTTCCCTTGTCAAGTTGAAGTTGGAGGGCATGTTGCACGTTAGAATGAGGTCTTGTGAATTGAATTTCCAAATATGTGTAAGTTGTAGTGATCATGATCTCTTCTTGTTAATGGTAATCAATGAGAGAATGCTTGGACATGTTGAAGATCATAACCTTGGTCTTGGGATAGGTTATCATCAACTATTGGATGTTAAAGATGTAGGAAAGAGCATCATTATGTCTCTAGAGGCCCTTAAGAGACGAGGATGGGAGGATCAAATCATTAGAAAAATGATGCAAAGAAATTAGCACATGTTGTAAAAGACAACCATCATTGACTTGAATATGCTCTTGAAGAACACAATCCAACTCATCAATATACATCCCAAAAGAGTCGATGAGAGAGAGAACATCCCTACTTAGCCTCCATAATGCTTGGGACGAAATATGAAAGGTTGTGAGCTATATGGAATTGACTAGGAACCAACTCAGAGAGTCTCTTGATGGAAGTGAAGAGTGTCTTCGAAATGCCAATGCCTTGGAGCCTATGAAATATGGATTTTTTTTCTTTTATTGTCTCTCTCTTTATTATTTGGATGGGTTAAAAGCATCACTATTGTCAATCACATCCAAATTTTGTGCTCTCACTGTGTTTGTAAATTCTTCCCTTGTCAGAAGCTTATTGTATGTCTTGAGCCTAAATCCATTCACCACCAAGGGAATTCTTTCTTCATCTATAGTTCTGATTTGAACTGAGCCATTATCATGACATTTCTCAATGATGTATGGCCCCAACAATCTGGTCATAAATTTTCCTTTAAATTCCTTAAATCTGGAGTCAAACAATAGGGTCCGGTCTCCTTCCTTGAATTCACCATGCTTGATGCTCTTGTCATGCCAAATCTTTCTTTGCAATTGTACTACTTCAATGTTGAAGAGTGATTGCATCCTATATTCATCCAGGGTATTCAATTGCTTCAATCTTTCTTGTTGTGCTGATGAGATATCCATGTTTAGTTCATATGATGTTCTCAAAGTGAAGAACTCAAAATCGATGGGTAGTATGGCCTTCTTACCATAGACTAGTTCATAGGGTGTAAACCCTATGGTGGTCTTCCATGTGATATTATATGCCCATATTACCTCTATTGGTTTTCTTTCCCAATCCTTTTTGCTCATGCTTACTATCTTGGTAAGGATATTTTCCAATTCTCTATTGGTGACTTCAACTTGTCCACTCACTTGTGGGTGATAAGACTTTTTGTGGTGAATATGATGTTGTTGCATGATTTCTTCAATGAGCTTTGAGGTAAACTAAGCTCCTTGATCTGTGACTATCTCCCTAGGGTATCCAAATCTTAAAAATATGCTCTCTTGGAGGAATTCAACCACTTT
>ML823863.1:86804-99933 GCA_009831015.1 Picea engelmannii
ATATACACGTAATTGTTCATGTAGACATTAGGTTATGTATTTCATTTGTGAATCTGAAGTTGCATTTACATAAATATACTTATTCCAATATACATATAGACTAGTTCTCAAACTGTTCATGCTCATATGATCATACAAGGAATTTCGATATAAAGGAAATGCCTCTATTATAACAAAAATCTAGTTTAAGAAATTGGTTACTTCCATAATTAAATCACACCAATCCATCCCATAACATAATAAGTAAAATAAATTCTAACTTGCATACAGAATCCAATCCAGTCATAAAGAGCAGTTCAGATTCTTGTATCCATATAGACTTTTAAGGATTGTGTTACACCTGTAATCTAATTCACTCCACATAGATAGAAATAATTCAATTTAGACACAACAAGTACCTTACATTAGATATAAGATCATTCAAATAGATAAGGAAAAAGAGTTACATATCTGAACGAGTTCGCGGGAAAACAAAGGGAACAACCACGTTCCTCCCAACCATAGAACAAGGAAGACAAATCACTTTCCTGATTCACCCCCTAGCCTGACCATGAATCTATGAGGGCAAACTTGGAATCTCCCCTTCAACAATATTTCCTCTATGTGTAATCCTCTCCTTGCGTCACACTCAATATTCAGTGTTCATAACAACAAGTATACAATAATTATTTTCTTTCCCAACATACTCTGTAGACTCCTGCCTCCTCACATATTCCATATATCGAAAAACAAAATCCTTTTTGCCTAGGTATTTTTCCCTCCCTTGGGAATTTTCAGATCTTTCTAAATCCCTGATTTTCAAGGGCTTCCAATGGACAAATCCCTTATTTTCCACTTGTAGCAATCAACCGAGGGGTAGTTCCAACATGTTCCCCACTCATGGAGTCATGGTCAGCTGAATTTAACATGGTTGTTCCATTTGTCCTCCTACAATAAATAAAACAATATTATGTTTTCATACAAGTGTCATAGTCAAATAGCTCGTTGGGTCAAATCAAGTCTCTTCCCAACAATCATAATAATTAATTACAATTCATCAAATTTGAAATTTGGAATTGCCATAAATGGAAAAAAAATTCCAAATTTAAATTTACCAAAAACGGAAATAATTGTAACAATTTTTAAATTACAAAAATAATTTATTTTTGGGGATGTCACACAGATGTGCTAGTCCTCTTCACTAGGCAGTCATGCTATAAATTTGGCTCCCCACATTCCAACATACTTTCTTTGTTCCAGTAATCCTGGTAACTGAAGTAGAAGCTAAATTTCAATGCTAAGGCCAACACCAACTTGTTGACCTTATGTTTCTCAGTGAGGGTGTGAAGTAGACTGAAGCAGCTCCAAAAATGGGCCTCATACTCAGCACCATGTGACTACCTTGTTGCAAGGCGTCAAACTCGTTGAGTTGACTCTCAACGGATTCCTTAAAAATATACCTCTCCTGAAACCATCCCTCGAACAGTTCTCATGACACGTCGTCGATGGTCATGTTCAAAAGTGGCAGGAGCCTCTTCTGCCATAAAAGAGCGCTCCCCTTCAGTTGAAATAATACGACGTAGACCTTCATGCTGGAGGTCATAATCGCGAAGCGTAAAGCACAACACCTTTCCCTACAACTGTGCCTCGACGACACAGTCGTTTGTGACACTTGTGGGCTCGAGAACTCAACTTTCTCGAGTTATCGATGGATGCTAATGGTACTAGCTAGGGCATATGGACCCTCAGAGGTACAAGTGCCCCGACCTCATCTCAGTATCGAAGGATAATCAAGGCCCTTGACATTACCTGGGAGGGCCTTGTCATACCATCATCATACCTTAATACAAGCGAATCGAGCCGTAGGACTTTGACTTCACCCTTGGGGTTCGAATCTGGGGGTGCGAAAACCTCTACAGGCGTTGCACCTCCTTCCATGAAACCACGTTGCAAACCTCTGATGTGTCCTCTAAACGAGATCACCATGTGAACTCGTTAAAGTTTTAAGAAGTGTTAGGTTGATACTCAAAGGTTTACCACAGTGGAAAGCATGGCGATCCATAGTCGCAGGGTTGAACCCGCTCTGATACCATATGTAACAACCCCCCTTCTATACGACTATGAGTGAAACATAAGTTAAATTTTTTTTTTGTTAAAAGGTAAGAAATAGATGACGAAAACCATTTAACCACACCACTGACAAAAAATGCAAGAACAAAGTCCAAGCAACCATAAACTATGACTCTGCGCACTGACACAAGAGCAACTGGGCGAAAAGTGCGTAGAAAAACAAGGAGAAATGACTACCTGCCTGAAAAAAACACGAACACACCTACAAGCTAAGGGAAAAAATCCCCATCTCGACACAATGACCTTGACGAACAAGGACTATAACCTCAAGGCACGTGAACCCTACACTTGAAGGCATACAACCCAACGACGACAAAACTGCAACAAGAAAATGTGCACAATGGGTAGCACTGATTCCGACCAGGTTATTGTTCTCCTATGTTCATTAGGGTGCACAATGATCCCCTCATTAGGGATCATGTCGTCACAAGGCGATGGGCATGACAGTGACCAAAGCGCATTACACACAAGTAGACCAAAATCCCAATAAATTTTAACATGCTGGGAGATCGAATTAACAACTAGCAAGATGACGACTAACTTAAGTTCCCAACGAAAAGTCAACAAGGCATAAGGGATTTCCGAGGACTACAACCTTCTTACAACACACTAAAATTTCTTTGGGCGACAAGTCTATTGCAGCCCTACATCATTTTGTACACATTAATTATTATTATCAGCAAATACTTCGTCGCAACTACCTTCCAAGTCCCAAATCAGATAAGTAAAAAAAAATCGCCTTCCTAAAAACTGAATTTACTATCTCGTAAGACTGAAGCGATACGAATTCATTGTCTTAAATGATAATTGAATGGAACTAGTTGTTATCTTAGGAAATTGCTATCTTAAGAATTCGCTAAACGAAATTGAAACTAACCACTGTCTAAATCAACAAGTCTCTGGATGATTCTATAGATAAACTATCATTTTTTACAGTGCCATCGCTAGGTAATTAACCATATCTAACTGATAATGAATTTTTCTGCTAACAATATTTAAACGCGGTCAAACTATGTATTGTTGTCCAAAATAAATACGGTAGGTAAAATTTAAATGGCTATCATAATAAAAGTTGTGGTCCATAGATTGGTTGTCAACATTTATACTAGAAGTAAATGAAATAGCTACTTCTCCAATAATTTCAAATGCTAACCAACAATCGTCGTGTAAAAAACATGCCATTCCATGGAAATCAATGCAAAAGCAAGTTGATAGTTGTCTGAAATCGATGCTAAATCGTTGTCGTCAAAATGCAGAGCAGTTAGTTGACTGTATAAATCGAGGAAGAAATCGTTGTTTAATCCAAGCAAGAAATCACGACCATAATATAGATGTAACCTATGTCATACAGTTTAGAAACGTGGAGGGAAGTGGAATTATGCACCACTTCTTCAAATTTAGCTTGATTCGAAGACAAGGTCTGTTTTGTTTTCTGAGGTCTTAGAGTGGTACTAGATTTGTATGCTTCGGTGTTGAAAATAAAAATAAATCCTTCAACTGTTGCATTATCAGAGAAGGATCTCACCTTGGATTTATGACCAGGTGATAAACAAATTGTCAATTAACATTTAGACCATATTAAAAAAAAAAAAATCCAAGTACCTATCTCTAGATTTAGGAGTGAAGAATTTCACCAGCGTTGGGCGAGTAAATCTATTGCCAACCTGTTGATGAAACTAAGGATAACTATATGGGCAAATCTTGAAAAAGTCGGGTAACTTGCTGTGTAAAAAAAATGCGTGAAAGGCTGGGCAAGAACCACCAAAACACTGTCTAAAATTTACCAAAATTACAGTCTCTTAGTCACCTATATCAAGAGAGGCGCTATCATTAAATCACTATTATAAAAAAAATGATGCCATTAAATTGCTGAACTTCAGAAATTGTAATTGTAGTCATTGGTCATAAGAAGCAGAGAAAATATATGCCTGCAAACGTAGAGTAAAATACAGTTGTGGTAAATGCATAAAAGAAGCTGTGCCATGTAAGTCACTGTGGTAAATTTGTAAATGATATAAATACAATAAAACATTGTTTCAGTATGAAAGAATGTAGATACTCTAAACTACCACAACACTCACTACATCCAAAAAAAGATGTTGTCAAAAGACCAATCCAAGGGTTTATCAATAAATCCTAGAGGTTAAATCCAGAAATCGCAGAGATCAAACATAGAGGATCGACAACGGTTCGTTGAGGGAGAGGACAAACCATCGCAGAGGTAATCCATCATAGCATGGCTCAAGACATTCACACAACTAGGAACAATCAACAGGGGTAGACAGCTCACAGGAACGTCCTTCGCTCATCATCCTCACACAAAAAAGTAGGGTGTTGGGATCCATAGGTCTATTAATGTCGAAGCGACGACTGTAGATCAAGATCCTGGACGACTGCTTAGGCGAGGACTGATGATCTAGGGACGAAACGAAAAAACAACTGTAATCATCACAAATAAAAAACCATAGGGTGGTGAAGACATGCCGGGAATCGAAGGCCATGGAATTCAATCAATCATCGAGCTAAAGGCTATGGAAAATTTTTATTCATCAACTAGAATTGCTAAGACAATCATTTTCCTTACCCAATTAAACATGCAGATCTAAAATCATAAATCATACAAACAATCTACCATGCAAAAATAAATGAAGCATATCGTTGCCCAATCACCCGCTCTGAGTTGATGTCTCATGTGCTTCATGCCACTCCCGCTTTTCGACTGATGAGAATTCACCAGTACCTCCCAGCCAATGCTAGGAGTACTCTTCTTCACCCTTAGCCCCCCGAGCCGTAGATGGGCCACACACACTATCTAGAGAATCAACTAGCTCCCAACTCACCTCGCAAAGCTGAGCTACCACTCCTCGTTGAGCTGGGTATCCAAAATCCCACAAGCTAAGTCAATCAAGTATAGATTTATGTAGCTTAACATTATGAAAAATAGAAGAGCCCTCTCATAATTTTCCTCCCTCCATTATATAGAGTTTCGAAGTCCCTTACTTTCCCAAAATTCCATTTTATTTAATGTTTTATAAATTAATTCATAAAAATCCTCCCCATACATCTGTCACCTATCCCCTTCATTCATCTATAAATTAATTTCATTAATTAATTAATTACCCCTATTTCCCTCACTCACCTAAAGACACTCCTAGAATCGCTCCTAGGTGTCCCCATATCCCCTTACAAGTTTTAATGACTTCCCCCCTTATTGATTTACTAGTTGAGTTTAAATGACAAAGTTCTTAAATGTTAGATAGATTACTAAGTTAGACTATATGCCCTTGTGTTTCCCCTTTCTTTTTATGTTTCCCTCTTTATCCTAGTTTCCTAATTATTTTAGATTTCCCTCTTTCCCCTTTTTATTTAAACTCAAAAAGGCATTTGCACAAAGTCACCCTTTTCCCTTTTTCTTTTGAATGAATAAAATTTTAATTAGCATAATATAGTAAAACAATTATTTCCCCTTTTTAAATTTTATCCCAAAAGATTTTTATAAATCAATTTAATTTCTTACCCCCTTCTTATCATAAGATTAATGAAGATTATCCTTATTATTTATTTATTATATATATATATATATATATATGAATAGATACAGTTTTACCACCTGTATAATTTAGACCTAGACTTTATTTTCCTAGGTTGGGTGACATTTTATTCGGGGAAACATTTTAAATATTTCGTAACATGTTATTCATCTTAAGCCATCTAGGTTTATCCAAATATTAAATAACAATGTGACGTTCCCTTCAGGACACACTAGGTGCTCCAAAGGTGCCACTTGCCTCTTTCTGTTTCTCTTGCATGACGTGCCCTTGAGGACACACCACATACTCCAAGGGCACCACTCACCTCTTTCCATTTTTCTTGCGCGATGTGCCCTTCAGGACGCACCACCTGCTCCAAGGGTGCCACTCACCTCTTTCTAGTTTTCTTGCACAACGTTCCCTCGAGGACACACCACGTGCTCCAATGGTGCCACTCGCCTCTTGACTAACTTGTTAGACACAAAAACCCATGGATTCAATACTCTTCCAGGTGATCTTGTGGGAGACTAATTGCCTCTAAGGAATAAAGCCCATGCCTTATTGCGCACCCTTTAGAATAATCGTGAGTGACTTTCGCAGTCTACCCTCAAGGCATCGTGGGTCCTCTCGAACTAGGTAATCGTTAACCTATAGTTCGAGCCACGGAGGGAGTTCTAGTAGGCTATGGCAGGGATGATGTCCACACCTCTCCCTCAACATCTCTAGTAGTCCTACATGACCCCTCTACTTCACATTTGAGTATGGTCGACAAGCTATCATCAACCTGCATCATCAACGAATCATGTCAGAAATATATCTATAATAATATCATCTAATCATATGCACTAATATCACATATAAAACAATCAAATCCCAATAGTTCACTCATCGACTCGATCCGGAGTCCTAGGGGTTCCATCGATGCCTCTGCATCCTCGAGGTCCAAAATCCTGCACACTTAGTAAAACCGAGTCAATATCCCCTGTCTATGTCAAAGAAGCAAAACAACATGTCATCAACCCATACAACCTCATAATCCAAATCAAATGTTTAATAGTATAATAATCTGGATCACTTCGGAGAAAGTGTCCTCAAGAATAAGTTTGCTCAGTGTGCGCAAGAGTGGGATGTTACAGAGATCTCTATTTCCTTCTTCCATGTGCTCTTTCTCATTGAATCCAACAGAAGGGATGCATCGCACGACTGCATTACACCTCAAATTAATCTCTTACAAAACTGGAGCTGGAGTTGTTTGTGTGGTGAAGCTTTCCCAACAAACCGGTGTGTTGATTTTTCTCAGCTTCCCCAATGGTGAATTGTCCCTCGTGACCCTCACTGTGATCATAACCCTGGCCATATTGTTGGTCTAGTACAACAGAATGTGGAGGATTCGTTGGATGAAGATAGCATATTGAGTCTGAGTGTGGGTGGAAACAGGTGGCGTAATTTGATCGTCCTCCTCCTTCTTTCCAGACAAACCGAAGAGACTGCGGTCTCTGTGCTCCGGCACAGTCTCTCTAGATGGTGCTTGTTCGGCCATACTAATTATACAAAAATTAGATAGATCTCAATCGACGAATTGAAAAATATATATAGCAGAATGAGTATAGAACTTTGGTGGAAAATTGAGAGTAGATTATGTGGGGAAGATGAATCGAATGAAATAGATAGAGATATTTATAGTTTCATCTCTAGAATGAAAAACGTTGGTTTTTTTTTTTTAATACTTTACGTGTCAGAACCGGATGAGCTGCTTGACACCTGAACCTTTACTTGTCAGAACCGGATGAACTTACTGACATCTGAACACCTCGATTGAGAACTCAGAATTTTCTTGACACCCGAACACCTTCGACGTATTACAGTTGATCCATCTCGACATTTTCTTCGAAATTGATCTTTTCTCCTCGTGCATTACATGACCATCTATTCTAGGGAGGAATTATGATAATAGTAGTGTATGTTTTAATACAAATATATGTAAAACGAGACAAGGATATTAAATTTAAGATCAAAAGATTCAAACATATTACAAATAACAAAAACATTACTCTTCTCACAAGATAAACTGATTATTGATTGCAATAAAAAGAATAAGTTATAACAAAGGCAAGCATCCTCATTAGAAATTAGAAATCGGTTATTAAAATGATTTAAAATTTTGACAGTTATCATTGTTTATGAACTTACTATTGGTTAACAGTTACAACAAAATGATAGAAGTTAAAATTAGAGACAAATACGTGTTTAGTATTACATTATAATTAATCAAATTGAGGCGACATATCTATTAGAAAATAATTTATGCTTAAGCACTACTTTAATCAGGAGTATTAAGCAAGTGATGAGACGTACTAGAAAATAATTTATGTTTAAGCACTACTTTAATCAAGAGTATTAAGCAAGTTTATGAATTTCTTAATCTTTGAACTTTATCCGGATGGTATTCCTTTTCATTATTATTGGTAGAAGATATTATGAACTATATACCAAACTAAATGGAAGATCGTTGAGATATTTAAATACATAAAGTTGTATAATTTAATGTTGGAAAAGATATTTGAAAAACTCACATATGACAATTGCCAACATTTATCACGTCAACTTTTGACCACATTTGAGACAAATACTTATTTAGTACTATATTATACTTAATCAATTTAGGGTGACATCTCTACTAGAAAATAAATTATGTTTAAGCACAACTTTAATCATGAGTATTAAGCAAGTGATGAGACGTACTAGAAAATAATTTATGTTTAATCACTACTTTAATGAGGAGTATTAAGCAAGTGATAGACGTAAAGGACAACTTCTATGAATTTCTTAATCTTTGAACTTTATCCGGATGGTATTCCTTTTCGGTATTATTGGCAGAAGATATTATGAACTATATACCAAATTAAATGGAAGATCAATGAGATATTTAAATACATAAAGTTTTATAATTTAATGTTGGAAAAGAGATTTGAAAAACTCATGTTTGATTATTGTCAACATTTATCATTTTAATTTCTAGCTACATTTTATAAAGTGGTTATCACTAGTAACAATCACTTTATAAAAGTGGTTGATATAAGTCAATCGACACTATTAATTTGAATATGTGTATATCAACCACTTTTATAAAGTGGTTATTACTAGTTGACAGCTGACAAACTTTGGAGATGACCATTAATATATTAAAACATAATTAATATAGTAATATATTAATTATTACATTTATGTAATAATATATAACACTAATGTATTAATGTATTACATTAATGTATAAAAATTAATGATTTATTAATATATTAATGTAATGTATTACATTAATGTAATATATAATAAGAATGTATAAATTATTATATACATTAATAAATTATTAATAAACTAATAAAGTAAAATTACATTAATAATATATTTTAACTTAAATATATCAAAGTATTAATAAAATAATAATAAAGTAATATATTAGTAAAATATGTATTAATGTTTATATTTTTACATAAATATATTTAACTATTAAAAATAAAATAATAAAATATTAATAATATATTTTTAAAGTATTATTACATTAATAATACATTAATGATATTATTAATGAGTTGTTTTGATAATAAAAAAAACACTACTAATGTATTAATCAATTAATATATTAATAATCAACTAATTAATGTATTAATAAATAAATGCATGTGTTAATCAAAGTTTATTATGGCGTATCATAGTTGATCTTCACTATGGTTGACTATAGTTAATAAGGGTTTACTATTGTAGACCATACAATTGCATAAAAAAATATTTTTATATAGATTATTAATACAAATATTAAAAGTTATTTTTAATATAGATAATAAAAATTGTGTCTTTTATAAAATATATAAATTAAATATATTAATAGAGTGATGTACTAAAATATGAATGTATCCATGTATTTGATGTGATATTACATTAATTTGCAAAAGTACTAGTGTATTAATTAATTAATACATTAATGCAATGTTTAAATTAACATTATTACATTAATTTATTAAAATATTATATAATTAATTCATATATTAATGGTCTATTAATTAATGTATTAATACATAAATACAATAATGTGGTAAAGTATCAATGTATTAATGAACTAATACATTAATACATTATTATTTAATACATTGATAAAGTATTAATACTTTGGGAGACCTTGGTTCACTGTTCACTCTGGTTTACTATGGTTGACATTGATTGATTATGGTTAATTGGGGTTGATTATTGTGGACCATACCATTGCATAAAAGGTATTTTTATGTACATTATTAATAAAAATATTTAAAATTATTTTTAATATACACATAATAAGAATTGTGTTTTTTATAAAATATATCAATTAAATGTATTAATAGAGTGATGTACTAAAATATTCATGTATTCATGTATTTGATGTGATAATACATTAATTTGAGTAAGTACTATTGTATTAATTAATTAATAGATTATTGTTATGTTTAAATTGGCGTTATTACATTAATTTATTAAAATATTAGTTAATTAATTAATACAGTAATGGTCTATTAATTAATGTATTAATACATGAATACATTATTAATTAATACATTCTAAAATATTAATACTTTGGGAGACCTTGGTTGACTTTGGTTTACTATGGTTGACCTTGATTCACCATGACCGTGGTTGACAATGGTTACTATGTTTGATAGTTGTTGTCCATAGATGACAATGGTTGACCATGGCCATGGTATATCATGACTATGGATGGAATTTAGCATGTTTGACCTTATCTATGACTATCATTGACCATTACCTTAACTATGGTTCACTATTTTTGACCATGATGAAGAGTGTGGTTTACTATGGTTGACCGTAACCATGGTTTATTATGGTTGACCGTAACCATGGTTGACTATGGTTAACCATGATTGAGCTGGACTTAGAAAATGTACAGTATGATTAATCATAGTTGACCTTCACCATTGTTGACTATGGTTGACCAAGGTTGACTATTGTTGACCATGTCATTGCGTGACCTTCGTAGACCTTATGGAGATGATTATGATGGGCCAAGTTTATTATGTATAACCATGGTTTGTTATGGAACTATTACATTGCAATGTTGATCATGTTTTGTTTGTCACATTGTGACACGAGGTTTTGTTCCTGACATTGCGACATCAATTCTTATTTGTGACATTGCGACATCTAGTTGTGTTCATCACACTATGACATTATGAAATGTTCATCTCATTGTGACATCATGAAATGTCTATCTCATTGCGACATCAAGTTATGTTCATCACATTGTGACAGTGAGAAATGTTCATCTCATTGTGACATCAAGTTATGTTCGTCACATTGCGATGTCGAAAAATGTTCGTCTCATTGCAATGTTGATCATGTTTTGTTCATGACATTGTGACATCTAGTTTTCTTCATGACATTGTGACATGAGTTCTTGTTTGTGACATTGTGACATGAGTTCTTGTTCATGACATTGTGATATCTGGTTATATTCATCAAATTGTCACATTATGAAATGTTCTTTGTTAAGCCCTAAATAGTGGCTCATTACCCCTTAATTGGGGCATATTATATTAGTAATGTTATTTTATTTATGTCGTCTTTAGGCCATTACTTGTAATTATACCTCCTAGTCTCCTATATATACCAAGGAGACATTTTCATTTTGAATCATCTTGTAATTGTACATTTATGTGGGCATAAGGAGGTTGCCCCCTTGAAGAGGCTTATTATCTGAATTTATCTCTTTTTCAATGAGTTAAGTACTTATTCTGAGGTTTTTCTATGCTATATTGATATTTGGTTCTTAACATATGGTATCAGAGCTCAAGGTCTTGGGATTTCGCTGCTACATCTAAGATACCTTGGAATTTTCAATATAACTTTTTTTCTACAATGTTTTAGAAGAAACGACTTGGAGGGTATTTATTAGACGGATCAAGGTACATTGGGTAAAAAATCATCTCCTGAGGTCTTATAATTTTAGAGATACAACCTGTTCAATATAGGGTTCTGGAATCATATTGAACTGAGTCATTGCGGAATTGTCTCTATAAAAAGTTTTCTGTAACGTTTCAGACCTTGAACTCCAGAGGATATTCATAGAAATTAGTAAGGTATATGTGGTAAAAAGCTCAACTTCTAGGTAATCTTTGTAGATACATCCTATGAAAGATAGGGTATCTGACTAGTCCTATTGACTAGTCTGAAGAAGGTGTTCCAGGTAAAACAATCATAAATTATTCCTAGAATATCCAAATTGAGTAAGACTGGTTTCATTGGATAGTGGATAGTCTTTAGTATTTCTGGTACGAGTTTTAGAATTTTATATAAATTATTTTGTGCGGTGCACGCTATACAAGTGAGATCTCCTGAAAAGGCCAAAAATCAGTAAGTTGTGGGAAAGTTACTGTAAATTCCACTTGGCACATCCAATTTTGATCAGAACTGTGGCATTGTAGATAAGAAATATCAGAGAACTACAAAAAATAAAGTTTCATACCCAGAAGGGCCGAAACTTTGGAGATATAGTAGAAGAAATATTGTCTAGGACAACCACCTCAAAATCAAGTTTCAAAAGTGATACTTGGCCAACATGCCACCCAAAAAGGGAAATTCTACACCAAATAAGCCTCCAGACAATCCTGTTTGGACTCTTGATGAAGGTGAAGAAATGCATAGGGAAATAAATAATTTACAAAAGAAGATGGTAAGAAAAGATTAACTACAAGAGATGGAAGATAAGTTGGAGGTAAAGATGGATGATTTCATGGAAGGATTGAAAAATTTTGTAATAGAGAGGACACCTGCAAGTGAAAATGTATCCCATGAAATTCATGATGAGGACACAAGGAATGTGAATCAAGAATGGAGAAACTCTAACTTTGGGCTGAATACCAACCACATTCCTAAGATCGATATGAGGAAGTTTGATGGCAAGGACCCTATCACATGGATACTTCAGATGGAACAATTCTTTGATCTAGATAATGTGCCACATACACAAAATGTACGAATTGCTTCTTTATATTTAGAACCCAATCAATTTTTATGGTATAGATGGTTGTGTTCTTGCAAATCACTCGTCACTTGGACAATTTTCACAGAATAAATGATAACACACTATGAGGATATAAGGAGAAATACCTTCTTTATCCAATTGATAGATCTCAAGAAAAAGGGTTAAGTTACATAGCACATTGAGAACTTCCAAAGATTGAATATAAAGGTAACAGATATTCCATATGAGAACTTGCTTGATATATTCATAGGAACTTTAAGAGATAACATTCAACATGAGGTTCACCTTTGGGAACCCAAATCATTGGAGAATGCATTTACGGTGGAAATAAATGTTGAAAGTAAAAATATGGCTATGGCTACTAGAAGGACCAATCCTAACATCTATAGAGAGAATACTGCTCCTTCTAAAACACCTCAACCTACAAGGTTGACACCTCAACAATTGGAGGAAGGAAAAGAAA
>ML823863.1:121052-134433 GCA_009831015.1 Picea engelmannii
ATTAAATAAATTAGATTGAGAACATCTTATAAGGGTCTCTTTGCTCCTTCCATTTTCTGAGTTCTTATTTTAATTTTGACTTACGTATACTCTTTAGATAAAATTTCTTTACTTTAGATTTCAAAATGCCCATTCTTTATAAGTAATTTTTTTAAATTAAGAAGCAAACTTGTCATTTCTGACTGCACTACACACAACTTGTAACATACTGCTCTTCCGCATTGAGTGAAATTATTCTTTGAGGACACTTGCTTGCAAGTGATCCAGATTATTATGCTATTAAAACATTGATTTCAATTATGAGGCGTTATGGGTTGATGTCATGTTGTTTTGCTACATTGACATAGACAAGTGCTATTGACTCGGTTTTACTAAGTGTGCAGGATTTTGGACCTCAAGAGTGCAGAGGCATTGATGGAACCCCTTGGGCTCCGGATCAAGTCGGGGAGTGAACTATTGGGGTTTGATTTTTTTATATGATATTAGTGCATCTGATTAGAGGATATGATTATGGATATATTTCTGACATGATTCATTGACGATGTAGGTTGACAATAGCTTTTTGACTAGACTCACATGTGGAGTAGAGGGGTCATGTACGACTACCAGAGATGTTGAGGGAGAGGTGTGGACAACACCCATGCCATAGCCTACTAACACTCCCACCATGGCTCGAATTGTAGGTTAACGTTTAACTAGTTCAAGAGCACCCACGATGTCGTGAGGGAAGACTGCAACAGTCGCTCACGATGATTCTAAGGGGCGTGCAATAAGGCGAGGGCCTTATTCCTTAGAGGCCCTTAGTCTCCCACAAGTTCACCCGGTGGAGTATTGAATCTAGTGGTTTTTTATTTCTACCATGTCAGTCAAGAGGCAAGTGGCACCCTTGGAGCATGTGGTGCATCATGAATGACACGTCACACAATAAAAATAGAAAGAGGCGAGTGGCACCCTTGGAGAACCTAGTGCGTCTTGAAGGGCACATCGCATTGTTAATGATAAATGAATGAACCTAGATGGCCTTAGGACGAATAACGTGATAAGAAAATTTTAAAACAATTTCCCTAATAAATTGTCGCCCAACACAAAAATTAAGGTCTGGGTCTAATCTTTGCTGGTGGTAAAATTTTATCTTCTTATAAAACATAAAATAATTAATGATAATAATAAAAATAGACATATATAAAATAAATAAATAAATAATAAAGATAATCTTCATTAACATTGTGACAAGAAGGGGGTAAGCAATTATACTAATTAAAAATTTAATTCATTAAAAAAGAGGGGAAGAAGGGTAAGTTTCTGCACATGCCTTTTTAAGTTTAATTAAAAAGGGAAAAAGGGGAAATCTAAAATAATTAGGAAACTAGGAAAAACCGAAATCTTAAAAGTAAGGGGAAACACTAGGAAAAGGCAGTTAGTCCAACTTAGTAAGGTATCTACCATTTAAGAACTTTCTAATTTAAATTGAACTAGCAAATTAATAATGGGGAAAGTCATTAAAACCTATAAGGGAATTTGGGAACACCTAGGAGCGATTCTAGGAGTGACTCTAGGTGGGTGAGGGAAATAAGGACAATTAATTAATTAAAGAAATTAATTTATGGAGGAATGAAGGGGATGGGTGACACTTGTACGGGGAGGATTTTTAGGAATTAATTTATTAAACATTAATTTAAATGGGATTTTGGGAAGGTAAAGGAGTTCAAAACTCTATACAATGGAGGGAGGAGAAGGAGGGAGGATATCTTCTGTTTGCGTAATGTTACACTGCAGAAATCTATACTTGACTGATTTAGCTTATGGGAGTTGGGATACCCATCTCGGTGAGGAGTGGTAGCTCGGCCTTGCAAGGCAAGTTGGGAGCTAGTTGATTCTTGGTTAGTGTACATGGCCCCATTGCGACTCGGGGGGCTAAGGGGGAAGAAGAGTACCCCTAGCATTGGTTGGGAGGTATCAGTGAAGTCTCGTCGATCGGCAAGCAGGAGTTGCACAGAGTGCATGAGACATCAACTCAGAGAGGGCGATCAGGCAACAATACGCTTTCTTTATCTTTGCATGGTAGATTGTAGTAGGATTTATGCTTTGGATCTGCATGTTTAATTGGGTAAGTAAATTGATTGTCTTAGCGTTCTAGTGGATGAATGAATTTTTCCATAACCTATAGCTCGATGATTGATTGACACCCATGGCCTTCGATTCTCGACATGTCTTAACCGCCCTATGGTGTATTGATTTTTGAAGATTGTGGTTGCTTTTGCCTTTCGTCCCTAGCTCATCATTCCTCGCCTGAGCAGTCGGTCAGGAGTTTGATTTATGGTCGTCGCTTCGGCGTTAATAGACCTATAAATCTGAACGCCCTTCTTTTCTGTGTGTAGATGATGAGCGAAGGACATTCTTGTCAGCTGTCTATCTTCGTTATTGTCCTTGTATAATTGTTTGACTTGAGCCATCTAGCAAAGACCTCTACGTATGGATTATCTCGCATTCTTGTTGGTTTTTCTCTATGCCTTGACTAATAGAATCCATACGATCATTTCAATGACTTTTCCCATTGGATCCTTGCGTTTCTCTTATTGTTTTCTGCGTTGTATTGGTATTCTGGCAATGAAAAAATGATTTATTTCCTGTCTGCATTTTTGTATTGGTATCGTGAAAAATGGAAAAAAAAAATTATTTGTTATTCATGTTTGCATTGTATTGGTATTCTGGCAATGGAAAAACGAATTGATTTCCTGTCTGCATTTTTGTATTGGTATCCTGGAATGGAAAAATGTTTTTATTTGTTATTCCTGTCTGCATTGTATTGATATTATAGCAATGGAAAAACGATTTGATTCCCTCTCTACATTTTTATATTTGGTATTCTCACAATGGAAAAATGAATGGATTTCATGTCTGGATTTTTGTATTGGTATCCTGGAATGGAAAAACCTTTTTATTTGTTATTTATGTCTGCGTTGTATTGGTATTCTGGCAATGGAAAAACGATTTGATTCCCTGTCTACATTTTTATATTTGGTATCCTGGAAATGGAAAAACTTTTTGTGTGTGTTATTCATGTCTGCATTGTATTGGTATCCTGGCAATGGAAAAACGAAATCATTTCCTTGTCTGCATTTTTATAATTGGTATCCTGGTAAGGGAAAGGTGTTTTGGTCATTCATGTATGCGTCTACATTTGGCATCCAGGCAATGAAAAAGGGAAACCACGATTTTTCCATTTAAAACGTGTCTGAGATTGTCATTGAATTGCCCACGTTTTTTCTTTTAAAAGTTGACAGAGATTGTCGTTGAAGTGCCCACATTCTTGCTTTTACAATTTGACAGAGATTGTCATTGATTGCCCACGTTTTTTATTTTAAAAGTTGACAAATATTGATGTTGAATGCCCACATTTTTGCTTTTAAAAGTTGACTGAGATTGTTGTTGAAATGCCCACGTTTTTGCATTTAAAAGTTGACACAGATTTTTGTTGAAATGCCCACATTTTTTCTTTTAAAAGTTGAGTGAGATTGTCGTTAATTGCCCACGATTTTGCTTTTAAAATGAGACTGAGATTGCTATTTAAATGCCCACTATTTTTCTTTTAAAATGAGAACAATATTGTTGTTTAAATGCCCACGTTTTGCCTATTAAATGTGACTGAGTTTGATGTAAATAACCACAGATTTTCCCCAAAAAAATTGATTGAGTTCTCTATTGAAGGGACACAAATTTGCTATTTAGAATGTTGACTGCGTTGATTGTTGAATGACCATGAGTTGATCCTTCTGCAGTTTGTATTGTCTTCTTATTCTCCCTCAATTTGAGTGTACTGAGCCTTCTCACTACCAAACATTAATTTCTACAGCCGTTTTATTGGTCAAATTAATTTCTATGTAACTTCCATGTTAATTGTCACGCTAATTGCTATAGCAATGTCAAAGGACAACAATTTCCATCTTAATATTAATTTCCACACCGATGTTAACAGTCAATAGTTCCCTTCTTAATGTTATAGACAACTAGTTATTTTTGGTATGGATATCTTAGATAGATGACATGTGTAATTTAATTGATTACAAGTGTGATATTGTATCATTTTACATTGATGTGGATAATGTAGTTATATATTGTCATTTGATAGTTAGATGGTAATTTCGGGGATTACTTAGAATTACCCTTTTAGATGGTTATTAATGGTTAAATGATTTTAGGAGTATTGACTAAAGTATATATTAATCTTGCTAAATTAAATTGTATTTAATGATTAAATCATAATGAAACATTGTCGAACTGATTCGTAATTGAGGTTATTTCGATTGAAATTAATGCTTGATTGTATTGTAGAATTGTCGATTGTTTCGAAGGTGATGTTATTTATATTGAAAGCAACAGCTATGGTGTAAAGTAGAATGGTCGATTGGATTGTATTAATTGTTAATCAATTGATAAGTTAAAGACTAAATTATAATTTAGACTTGCTAAATTTCGATGGATTCTCAATGTCTAAAACAATTTGTAACTCTCGACTAGTTTAGACTTGATGAATGGGTCGGGTGGTTGACGAAGCCGTGACTTCCCTGGTAATCGTTCTCTTGTGTCTCGTCGACCTTTTGTGTGTAGTGTGGGTATAGTCACCCTGTCAGTATTCGGCTCCTAGCACGTTGGAGTTTTCTAGAGCCCTTGGTCCAGATATGATGTTTTGCGTCAAGGTTATTGACGTGTCTATCACCTGGGGATGGCATGATTCCTGATGAGGGGGTCACGGTGCACCCTATTTGGATAGCGATGAATGATAACTTGGCTGGAGTTGGAGCCTTCTGTGAGAGTGTTGTCAAGCATTGTAAGTTTGTTTTTGCGCATGGGTTGAATGCCTTCAGGAATTTGGTTGGCGCACCTTGAGGTTATAGTATTTGTTCGTAAAGGTCGTTGCGTCAAGATGGGGATTTTTTCCCTTAGCTTGTAGGCGTGGTCATGTTGTGTCGGGCGGGTAGTTGGTTCTCCTTGTTTTAACGCATGTTTCACCTCATTTCTCCTATGCTAGTGCATTGAGTCATAGTTGCCTATTGCCTAGAATGCATGCTTACGTTTGTCGTCAGTGGTGAGGTAAATTGTTTTCGTCGTCACCTTCTTTCCCTAAAAACAAAATAAAATATAAAATTTTCACTTCTGCTTCACTTATAGTCGTAACGAAGGGGTCGTTACACAACTCTTTCATAATAAAGCGGAATAGATAGAAGATGCATGCATTTTTTTAAAATGAACATGTCTCCAATCATAGTAGAAATTCATCATGAAAATAGTGGTCCACTTCTTAAATAAGATAATTCTAATTGCAATATATTTATGGTTCTCATTAATGAAGATTACTATGAAAACTTTCCTTAATTTACTTCAGCATTTTCATTCGCCCTTTTAGCGGGTATGCTAGTTTTATTATAAGTGATGTGTTGTATTATGGTCTAATAAATTTTGATCCCTAAAGGTATTGTAGGGTAATTACTTCATATACACTTTATATAGAGAAACTTTAAGATGGTGGTAAATAGGACATTATAATCTAGTATTTGAATAGCAGAATGAAACATTCCTCTTAGCGTTCCTAAATTATGACACAAGTTCACATCCATTACAAAATACTTCATTGGCATAATATCACAACAACAAATGTATATGTGGAGTAATGATGTTAATAAATTTTCTATGCTTTTTTGAACTTACTATAAATGTTAAGCGACACTTCCATATTTTGGAAAAAAAAAAAATCTATGTTTATTAACCTATTCATGAAAACTTCCTGCTAAGCTTGAGTTATGGGTGGGTGCAAGATAATGATGGTCTCTCGTGACATGGAAAAACAGTAATATGTTAACTAGGATGGATTATTCGAGGTACTTTTACAATGAATTTGTATATGTTGTAAAAAGATGAAATGTAGGAAATTGAATTAGCTTTTTGAATGTACAATTTTTATTTATATAAATTGGAAATAACTATGTGAAATTTGTGATTTTAAAACACTGATATGTTATTTTTGTAGCAAAATATAACGTATATGTCTTCATTAGTTCAAGTGTTGAGTACCTCAATGATGGAATTTCCTTCCAAAAATTTGTGTAATTGTAGAGAACCCATTTTTCTAGTGCGATGTATTTTTTCAAAATTTATAATAATAATTTTATATTTTTTTAAATTATGAAAGTGCCTTATGTTGGTGCAGACTACGGGGGTCTTAACATTATCAATTTTTTTTTTCAAATTGTAGATATCGATCCTAGTGCAGCATATAACTCATTTGAAAAATGGGTAAGATGACAAAAAGTTAGAGAAGAAATAAAACACATATGTATTTTAGGATTTTGATATATGTAAGACAAAATATATATATATATTTGGAATCTACATAATTGACTCTATCTGTGTCTGTAGTTTCATCAACAACGGATTTTCATATCCCATAGAAAAATAAAATAAAAAAAACAAATATATATATAGAGGTATTCATAAAATGGAAGTTTTTATGTATTTGTGGACCAAACCAGTAGTTTTTTTCATTATGAGCCAAAATATGAGGAAACCAACTCAACAAACACATATGCTAGAGTTGTCACTACCACCTAGAAAAAAATTGAATGAAAATAATGTGCACCCATGTGTTCCTAAAGCGCATGTGCATTTAGCTTGAGGTCATGCTATCAACAAATGAGAATTTGTTATGAATTTTTCCTACAGTTGGTTAACATAATGGTGCACGTCTGATTTGCGACCTCAGGTTTTGAAGGTTTTAGGGTTTTCAACGAGTAGAATGGTTACCAAATGGGGAGGGAGTGGGGATCCCTCCTACAGGCAACTTGTGGTAGATAGAGAGAAAGGCTCGGGCGTGGGGAGGGGGAGAGGGTTCAAGGACCCTCAAACGGGGGAATCTCGATTTGTGTCAGATGCACACAAAGAGGATAAGAATGAGAAAAGAGGACAAGATGGAGAGGAGAATAATGAGAACTAAAGTAAGGCAACATACCGAACACATCTAATAGGGGTGGAAGGGGACAATGCATGCAAGACAAAACTGACAATGATTCCAAATTTTTTTCTAAAATATCTATAGACAAAAGAATATAGATATCTGATGAGGGCGCACACCTTGATCTTAAAGTTTATGGGCCTATGGCCAACCAGAAAAGTCCTACGAAGATGGATCAAATACCATTGAAAACCATGCAAAGAGGTGGACCTAGAACTAGGATCAAAAGGATTTTTCATAGCTATATTCATGAATCTAGAGGACAGAGACAAGGATTTTGAAGAAGGGCCCTACTTTCAAGCCTCATTCGGGCTATATATGTGACTTTGGAAAGAGAATTTATCCCTGGAAAATAAGACTTTTAAGTGTGTTCCAGTTTGGATCAGACTTTATTCTCTACCTTTAGACTATTGTCTACCTACCACCTTTGGGGCAATAGGGCATAAACTGGGAAAAACTTTCAAGGCACCGGATGCGACCTTAAAAGGAAAATACACCTCATTTGCAAGAATCTGTATTAAGATGGATGTCTCGGGTGCACTCCCGAAAGAAATAGGATTTGAGTTTAGGGATGAGGAATGGATCCAAAATATTGATTATGAATAGATACTATTTAGATGCAAGAAATGTTAAGAACACGGGCATTTATTCAAGGAATTCCCTCTAAAAAAAACAATGGAGCATAAAAAAAAACAATAACCCCAAGATGAAGGAGGTTTTGTTCGACCAAATTACAAAGGTAAATGAAATATACGACAAAATAAACTTCGAGGAACATGCACTCTAGAAACAAAGAACAAAGTTTTGAAGGCCTCGCGTAGAACCGAACTTAGGTTGGAGACATAGGCTAGGAGAAGCAAGGGGAGAAGGATACCATAAGGAAGGATGAAAATAAGGAATTGGAGAATCAACCAACTTAGGACAAATCCAATAATTACAGAGGATCGATAGGAGATCGAAATCTTGAAATAAACACCCCAATGCAGGAAGGGTATGGAGATTCTAAAATGACAACCAGTGAGGTTGAAACAAAGGATATAGATCTTTGTGAAATCGTGAAAAGTGAAGGGATTGACCTTCAAAATATTTTGGACCAATGGAAAAAACAAGGTATGGAAACCATCCCTTCGGACCAACTGGATCATATTCAGTATCTCTACCTAATGAAGGAGGAGGAAAATTGCATAGGAATCAAACAAATTCTTGGATATATAGGAAATATGGGTATCAAACCTAGGGACAACCAACAACCTCAGTCACCAAAGAAATCCAAGAGAAAGAAGGGTAGAACACCCAACAGTGTCGTGCTGCAAGAACTGGGAGCCCTTTTGATAAATCCCAGTAAGATCAAAATGTTGTTCCCTACCTCCCCTCCACCTGGTTTAACATTAATATTATCACTTGGAATATAAGAGGCTTGAAAAACCTTAGGAAATAAAAAATGATCAAAAATAAGTTAAAAATGCAAAACCCAGATATATGTTTTATACATGAAACTAAATGTACAACAGAGAATTTGTTACAAATAAGTAGGAAAAGTTGGAATACTTACAATTTTTTAGATATTGATAGTCAAAAAAAAATTGGGGGCATTCTCACCGTGTGGAACCCTAAAAAATTTGACCTCATCTTAACAGAAGCTACAAGAATAGTATTAATCAATGGATTTGCAGTTATAGGGATTCCAGACAAGGTCAGGTTCACTAATGTGTATGGACCCCAACTTCTGGATGATAAGAAAAGAATGATGACAGACTTAGAAAATGTGAGAGACCGAAATATGAATTCTCACTAGATTTTAGCAGGATATTTCAACATAATTGTTACCCTAACTGAGAAGAAAGGGGGAGTTCGAATATTGGATAGAGATAATGAGGTATTCTCATCCTTTTTAAAAAAAACAAACCTAGTATATATCAAAACTAGTAATGGACTTTTTACTTGGAATAATAAGTCATGGACTTTTTACTTTTTACTAGTATATACCAAAGGCTATACAAAGAACTATGAGGCATATTCCTAGATTGGTTACAGAGGAACATAATCAAAATTTAAGAAAATTGATCTCGCCAGCGGAGGTTGACCAAGTTGTTCAAGAGATGCCAAAAGTAAAGGCCCCGAGACCTAATGGCTTCACAGTGGACTTCTTCAAAGCCTGTTGGGATGTGGTAAAACATGATATATATGGTATAGTGGAGGATTCAAGATGCTCTTCTTCTATTCTTAAATCTTTGAATTCAACTCTCATCACCTTGATCCCCAAATAAAATGAAGCTAGAACTCCATACCGATTTATACCAATATCTCTCTGTAATGTGGTGTACAATATAATCTCCAAGGTTATTGCAAATAGACTAAAAACCATGCTAGCCATTCTAAGCTCAAAGGAACAGTCGGGATTCTTGGAAGGTAGGTAAATTTTAGACAACATTATTCAAGATCATGAAATAATCCACTCTTTTAAAAGTAGGAAAAAAATTGGCATTACAATACAACTGGATTTTTCCAAAGCATATGATAAACTAAGCTGGAATTATATGTAAAAAACCATGGAAGGCTATGGATTTGATAATCATTGGATAAAATGGGTAGTGAATTTGGTTTCCATGACTAGCTTCTCAATACTAGTTAATGGAGCCCTCCAAAACCTCTCTACCCATCGAGGGGTCTTAGACAAGGGGATCCCTTATCCCGTTTCTTGTTCATACTCATGATAGAAGGTTGAGTAGATCTATCAAAGTTGCAACCATTGAAGGAACTACAAAGGTCTTCAATTGTATGAAGACAACCCCACAACCACTCATCAACAATTTGTTGTTGACACAATGCTACATGGAATTTCGACAGTCAAAGAGGAAAAAACTTACAAGGAAATATTAGTATGTTTTACAGAATCTTCTGGAACAGAAATAAATCACTCCAAGTCCATAATTTAATTTTTTAACATGAACATTGCAGTACAAAGGAACCTATCCATCATATTGGGTTTTGAGAGGAAGAACCTCCCTACCAAGTAATTGAGAGTGACTCTAATGGATCAAGTAGATAAGAAATCAACCTAAGAAAGTATTATAAACAAATTGAAAGATAGAGTTAAAAGACGGACCTATCGAGCCCTAAACTTTGCAGGCTGACTAGTTCTCACGAAGGTAGTTTTACAAGCAATTACAACGTATTTACTGTCACTTTTCCCAGCTCCAGCAGGAATTTTACAAAAAATCAGATCAATATAGAGGAACTTCCTATGGAGAGGTGCAAAGGAAAAGAAGAAATTGACGCTTGTGGCCTACGAAAAACTATGCTGGCCAAAAGGCAAAGGTGGTGTTGGTTTGCAAGACTCGCAAACAACAAACATCGCTTATGGAGAAAAACATTGGTGGAGATAGGTCAAAGATAGTTCTGTCCCGTGGGAAAACCCGTGGAAATAAAAATATGCCCTCGGAAGTAGCCCCGGGGGCCTTATTCATTTCATAGGTGTAGGGGAGGGTTTGACCATCCGGAATTTGGCTTGGAGAAATAAAAAGTGGGTTCAAGATCATAGTTTTGGGGAAATTAGAAATGGTCAAACTACTCAGTCTTGGGAGGATGCATGGAAAGAGGAACCCCGACTGGAAAACCAAGATAGAGAAGGTATTAAACAAGAGTTACTCGAACAAGGAAAAGTAAAAAAATTTAATTATTGGAAACAAAGGGAAACCATCCCAAAATGGAGAACTTGGGACACAATTCAAACACATAACATAAATCAGAATTCCATGTTAGTTAAATATTTAGAGGAGGAGCTATGGAGAAGAAATATTATGTTGTTTGATGAGGAGGACCAAGTTCGATGGGGCAGGAAAGATGGAAGAGAATTCACTTTGAATCAATCTCGTTATTATATAGAAATTCATGATAAGAGAAACAAAGAACCTATGGAGTCTCCCACATTGGTTGAAGATAAAAATATTTAAATGGTTGGTCCTACATAAGAAAATTCTAACGTGGGAGTATCTAGTAAAAAGAGGCATGAATGGTCCATCAACATGCCACCTTTGCATACAACTGAGGTTTGGGATTGGATATTCTAATAGAACATGTGTGATCATGGATTGGGTATTGGATATTCTAATAGAACATGTGTGCTCTAGGATAGTCTAATAGAATATCTGCTTTAATTATGGATATTGAATATCTAGAAATGGATGGTCTAATAGAATATCAACAAATATCAAACTAAATTGCAATGTTATAAGCTCAAATCCTTGAAATCAATTTTTTGTGCTTTGCATTAAAAGTTTTCTCAAAAATAGATAAATTGTCTCACTAAACAAACTTTGTTGATTCCAATTCTAGTGCAGTAATGCTTGCTTATGAAATATACATAAATATGATTCTAATGTAGGTAAATAAATATGGCTCTGAAATATATTTTCCCACCTCCTCCTCTTACGAAATTGATAAATTAACGCAGTCTTTGGTTGAATTTTGAGTCGGATTTTTTTTAGAGATATTTAAGAAAAGTCAAATTTGTTCTTGTCCTTGTCCTTCCCTTTCCCTAATTTTTCGAAGAAGTTGTGGAATCGATGAAGCCCTGGAATCAACATCACCAGTAGCAGTCTGACCACTATAGGTGGAAAGATGCTTTGTTGCAAGAAGTCGACTCTTCTTTCCACTGAATAAGCTGATAAGCTATTGGACAGAAACGATGTCACTGACATGAGCGCCTCTTGAACGAGAGGCTTTGGTTCATGCTCAGAATGAGACGGGGAGGGTAATCAACTAATTGAAAACATGTGTTAGACTTATAAGATAGGTGTTGGCTAAGAAGTTCTCTAGCACAATTTTTGGACACTGCAACCTTCCATGCAATCTCTGCAATAAGAAATTTGACTTAAAATTACTTAATGAGCTATGGAATATCGACTATAGACTATGAGCTATGGAATACATTTAATGTTTCAAAATTAATGCTAACTTTAAAGTTAAAATTACTCTGTTTAATCCATATTGAGATATATATAGTTTGATGCCATGAGAAAGCAAGCAAATCTTATTATAGCTATTTAGTATGAACACATTTTGAAATTCTTATTATGACTACTTAGTGTGAACACATTTTGAAATTCAAGATTTGATAACAAGTAGAGTTTCGTGTTTAATCCTTCACAACCATAAATCCATATTACTTACACGAGTATGCCTCGATGATGCCTTTTAAAACGCATTCTACAATGTTTACATTGTTGAGAAAACCATTTAACCTTGGAAAAAGTTATGGAGCATTATTATCAAAAGTTCTTCATATATATGTCCTTTAAGGCTTTGCTCCATTTCGCCCTTGAAATCAATACTAGAAGCACCTGGATACCCTACCACGTCAAGACTATTTACCTTGAAAAATGCATGGGAGAAACTTCATAAGAGTGTATGGTGTTTTTTGGTTTTATAAAATGTTCCTAAGAGTGTATGGTGTTTTTTGGTTTCATAAAATGGTAAGTGTTTAACTTTTGTATAATTATAACAAAAATAATTTATTTTTACGATCATCATTAAACTAAATACTAAATTGGTGTATAAGACTTTTTTATTTGTGGGATAAAAGATCTCTTAGACACAATGATTTGAACCTATAACTTCATAGAAGAAAACATATGTTTTTAACAAATCACTATACAGATATAATTGTATTTTACAAAGAGATAAAAGTAATAATTAAATAAAAAAAAAATTATTTTATGACTTTTAGTTGAAGAAATTACATATATCACTCACACTCCGTGCACTGGGCTATACATAAATAATTTAAATATTGTTTTTAAATTTATTTAATAAATAAATTATTAAATAAATTTTATTTTTTGATTTTTTTATTTTAAAGATAAAATTTTACATTTCAAAAAATAGTACACTCTTTAGTGATATACTCATCAACTCTATTTGCAACATAAATGTTAAAAGTTCTACCTTTTAGGTTTTTTTCTATGTAAATTTGGACAAAATGACTATTTTTTATTGTTTAAATTGTATTTCTAAATACATAAATAAATTCAACAAAATCCCTTGGACATTTTAATTATACAAACTTAACTTAACCACTCAAATTTAGAAATCCAACTATTCATCACCAAATTTAAAACAAAATCAAACAAATTTTTTTTACCTAAAACCACTCAAAATAAATATGAATAATATATATATATATATATATATATATATATATATATATAAACTTTTAGAGTACTGCTTACTATATTCCTTGGAATCGGAATATAATGATTTCCATAAAACCTTGTAAACATTGAAGTGTGCAACCGGCATTTACTACCAAGTCTGTCCAGTATTAATGTTTTGTCTGATTAGTTGGCCAACGAGAATGGCTAACATCATGCAATG
>ML823864.1:0-11499 GCA_009831015.1 Picea engelmannii
ACAGAACAGAAAAAGACTGCCTATCATTTCGAAGAAGAAGAGGTTTTCTCCCTTTATGGGTTTCCTCGTGAAAATCTGTCTCTGTGTGTATTTTATGTGTGACTGGTGATCTTTACTCTTACTATCCATATGCTGTATGATTGTTTGATGACACATGAAGAAATCTTAATAATTATTTAAAAGGCATAAAATTGTTTAAGCTTATAAACAACTGATTCACCCCCCCTCTCAGTTGTTCTAGTATTTTCAACAAACCCTAATGCAAAAAGACAAGAAGTTAATGACAAAAATAAACAAAATTGTTTTTACCTGTGATGAATGTTGTAAGTAACTTACCATGTTTATGAGTTGTTGCACTACAAAAATTCACACTAGAAATTAACTGCAGCAAGAAACAACATGGAAAAACCAAGCTGGAAATTACATTGAGCACTAAATCATCCATACGACCCTCCCTGTAAGAGAAACACAGTCGTAAGACTTGTGTGGAGGGTGAAAGGGACACCCAAAAAAGAAAAGAACAACCAATCAACCAAATGGAACCTCTAATCGGATAGATCTTACTACCAATTAGACAAATCAAAGGTTTGAATAGTCAATTGCACCCTCAGGCAGAAAAATTTTGCAGACTAACTGAGAAAAAACGGTCGTACAAGTAAGGAAATGATCTTCTAGCATAAATTGGCCTTCTCACAAGAGAAATCAGCCTCTTAATAGGAAAATCGATCCTCCAGATGACAAATCAAGACTCAGAACTACAAAATAAGGCAATCGAACAACAAAAATGTGAAATAGAACGATCGTACAACAAAACAATGTCATTTGTATGGTTTGTACAACCTCGGATTGGAAAGAGGGTTGATTGGTTAGTTAGTGAAAGAAAATTTGTACCCAACTAAAAAAATTCCACGCAACTTTCTAAATCAAAATATATTAGCTTTGGAAGAAAAACTAGGTCCGATAAAAAAAACAAGCTTGGTAATTACTCAACCTAAAAGTGCCCAAAAACAAATTAGGCTAATTTATTCAATTTTGAGCAAACAAAAGCCAAATTTGATGAACCAATACTCAATCTCATCTGATTTCTTTATTTCATAGACAATGGTGAGGTCATATTTAAAAAACAATGTACATAAATGTGAGAAATCTAAAAAACAAGAGTTAGGGTTTTGAGAAAAAAAATCTCATTCTTGTTGCAAAAAGCCCAAATCTAAAGAGAAGTCTTAATGGCTACTATATATGATGAAAAAACTACAAACGAAGGAGAGCCCAAATAAATATGTTACTATGTAAAAAAAATTAACAAAAAACCATTGAAAGAGATAAGAGCATAGTAACCAGCTATGATAGCATGTTAGAATATTGAGACATATGAATAAGCATACAACAATATTAAACACAACAATCTTAGTTGTCTATCATCATATCCATATAACAATAACATTTAATAATAATAAGAAAAATACAAGAAAAAAAGAGTACACCAGATATACGTGGTAAAACCCCAAAATGTGGAAACATCCACAGGAAGGTATTGTCTTCTTTATTCTTCAAAAATCTTCAATCTTACACTTGAGATCCCACACATCACACTCCATCTTTGTAAATGTGTTGAACCTGCACAGAATAGATCTAGCTAGAAAATACCACACACATTTGTAGAGAGAAATTGAGAAAGAAGAATCAAGAGAGAAATAATGGAAGAATTATCATTAACTATATTCCACACTCAAATAGTGAATAATTTACAATAGATATAGGATACATGAGTAACTAATGAGCCATAGTGGTGGTCTAGATTGATCTGGACACACACTGGCAATTACAAGAGTAAACTTCCACCTAGTCTAGTCTCTCGACAGTTACAAGAGTGAACTGCCACCTAGCTGAGTTAACTAGTCAACTAGTCTTCAGTTAACTGACTAAACAAAGAGTAGTGAGTTGGTGATGATCCCAATGTTGCATGGTGACAAAACCAATGCAACATCTAATCTCAACTCGACTAGTCAAACTGACGTGTCCACTGAAAGAGAATATTCTCTAGGTGGAATATTCTCTCCTAAAATATAGGAGACTGGATAATGCCTAATTATGACTAATAAACAAGGAATAACCTTAGGAAAAATAAATCCTAGGTGTGTGTGAAGTAACTCCAACAATCGTCACATCATTTCAATATATATAATCACTATGTGATCCTTCATTTCAATGTTCCTCATGGGTCTCTCTTACCTCTATTATATACCAAGAGGTATGGAGGAATTATGTCCCAATAATACATGGGATAAATGTAATTTCACCTCTCTATACAATTAGTGGTAACACGAGTATATTACATCATGAGGCATGTGGGATAACTCTTTTACATAAGATTAGACATTATTACCTTCAAAATCAATACATTCCAACAATGCCACACAAGTCATCATTACATATTCCAACAAATTACCTATCAATATTGACTATTTATATGATCAAAGAAAACACATCGGCACCTACCCATAGAGAGGTGATTAAAATACCTAGGCATTCTCGTGTTAAATACTTATTATGTGGCAAGAAAAAAACCCTAAAACACTTGTTCTAGTTTTTAAAATATTCCCAATCACCTTGTGCATGGCCTTTTAAGTTTATTCACTTCTTGCTCCAGTGCAATATCACCTAGAAGGTTTACCCTTTTCGGAGACCTCCCTTGTGTTCTAGATTTTCACACAACATAGAGTTGGTATATTATATCATCATGTGAAAACAAGAAACTAATGTAGATTCACCAACACTCAACACAAATTTTCTTTTTCTAGTTATAAGAGTCTCTAATCTATGCCCATCTACTACCCTGGATCCAATTGTAGACATAAAAGGTGGAGATGGAAATAACCCACACACACTAGCTTATGGACTACTAGACTAGTGCACCATGCACCATGAGCAAAGTGCCACTTAAAGGGCACTTCCCTACCCATTATGCATTCTCCTAAGAATCAAGCAGTAGACAATACCAACATAGACCGAGCTTCACTATAATATAACATATAGAGAGAGACAAAGGAGCTAGTCCCTAACAAAAACCCAAGATGTTCCTTGGATTGACAAGCTTCCCACTATTCATCTAGCCATTTTCAAAACAAACCATCCTTAATAACCCAAGCAGGGAAACATCAAAATTAATAAAAGCCAATAATGTTGATCCTAAGCCCGTCACTAAAAGATGAAGACCTCCTCCTAGGAATGACCTTACAGTTGGTGTAGCCTTAATTCCTACAACATCTTAATTAGTTCACTCGTTCTAGATAGATGCCATGTTATTTTATTTGTTTATTGCTTTCTACCTTGGGATTTATGACACTCTAATTTTGGTGCCCTTGTGTGGTTGATTTTTATTTGATAGGCTATATGCTTTCTAATCATAGGTTGTGGTGGCCATCTCACAACTCCTTATAAAATGCATGTATCTCTTTACAATATTAATGGAAGTATGAAGCATTTTATCAAATAAAAACCCTTTTCTACTACCCTTATTGCAAAAAATCCCATCCCAATGCCTACTACATTTTCTGCATATCTAATTCTATGAGCATAGTTGTTTTTCTTCAAGCTTAAGAATCATATGGGAAGAGTCCCCCAAGGTTGTATAACACTACACTATTTTACCTTGAGACAAAGCCCATTGGATTCGAGTAACCAACTCAGATCCCATCCCAATGCCTACTACATTTTCTCCATATCTAATTCTATGAGCATAGTCGATTTTCTTAAGATTAAGCATCATATGGAAAGAGACCCCCAAGATTGTATAACACTACACTATTTTACCTTCAGACAAAGCCCATTGGTTATTTTTTTGTTTATTGCTTTCTACCTTGGGATTTATGACACTCTAATTTTGGTGCCCTTGTGTGGTTGATTTTTATTTGATAGGCTATATGCTTTATGATCATAGGTTGTGGTGGCCATATCACAACTCTTTTTTATAAAATGCATGTATCTCTTTACAATATTAATGAAAGTATGAAGCATTTTATCAAATAAAAACCCTTTGCTACTACCCTTATTGCAAAAAATCCCATCCCAATGCCTACTACATTTTATGCATATCTAATTCTATGAGCATAGTTGTTTTTCTTCAAGCTTAAGCATCATATGGAAAGAGTCCCCCAAGGTTGTATAACACTACACTATTTTACCTTGAGACAAAGCCCATTGAATTCAAGTAACCAACTCCGATCCCATCCCAATGCCTACTACAGTTTCTCCATATCTAATTCTATGAGCATAGTCGGTTTTCTTAAGCTTGAGCATAGTCGGATGGAAAGAGTCCCCCAAGATTGTAATAACACTACACTATTTTACCTACAGACAAAGCTCATTGGTTCCAAGTAACCAACTCTACCATGATGTGAATAACTTTATTAGCTAAGACCTTTGCAATGATCCTCTAAATTACAATATAGAGAGAGCTTATTTGTCAATGCTTAATTTGGTATATCGTTCTTCCTTTGAGAATTAATTAATTGTGAATATGACTTTAATTTTTCATCTCCTAACCTTCATTATCATTCCCTTAAAACTTATTGCTTCTTAAGATGTAAAACTTGAATTTATGTTATATATCACAATCACATTGAGTACCAAATATAAGATATCTGTGCACATGTAACCCTAACATTTTTTTACTTTTGCCAATGTCAACATATTGCTATTTAAGATGTAAAACGTGTATTTATGTTATCAAGCATATCAAGGTTCGGGGAGAGATCACGCATTCGAGCCTTGTGTCTCTAGGGTTGCGGTTTAGCACCTCATATCATCCACGGAGTAGGGAAGTATCGGGTGAGTTTCCCACGACATCTATTGTTAGGAAAACACATATCAAGGTACCAAATATAGGATATCTATGAACATATGACCCTAACATTTTTCTACTTTTTCCAATGTAAGGAGAAAAGTCTAGAAATGGTTAGAAATGGTTTACATGATCTTAGAGATAACAAATATCGTTCATAGTTTTTCCTTTGAGAATTAATTAATTGTGAATATGAATTTAATTTTTCATCTCCTAACCTTCATTATCATTCCCTTAAAACTTATTGCTTCTTAAGACGTAAAACTTGAATTTATGTTATATATCACAATCACATCTATGCACATGTAACCCTAACATTTTTTTACTTTTGCCAATGTCAACATATTTCTATTTAAAATGTAAAACTTGCATTTATGTTATCACAAGCATATCAAGGTACCTAATATAGGATATCTATGAACATATGACCCTAACATTTTCCTACTTTTTCCAATGTAAGGAGAAAACTCTAGAAATGGTCTACATGATCTTAGAGATAACAAATATCTCTCCGAGGTTATTAATATTAAAGGTGATGTGGTCTCTTTTATAGTGGCTCTGCATTCCTATCAATGTGCAAGGAGGGTTTGATGACTACTCCCAATTTGCTCTGGTCCGTGGCTTTCAATGGTATTCATTTTTGGAATTTAGCATGGCTCAAAGCAAAGGGGAAGCAAGCAAAGTTTCTTCCTTTCGTGGTCCCAAAACCTGTAATGTCCCCACTTTGGGACATCATCGCAGTGCAGAGATTTATGATGACCAGAGTAGCCAGATGGGTGCTAGAGCGAATACAGGGGTATTTGAGAGGCATTGTGGGGTCCAGCTTGCATTGATGATCATATTCCATCATTATGAGCCATTCCGCACAGGTTGGCTTTGGTTTCGTTGCATTCCGATGATTTCCATGATTTTGACTATTTTGAGCTATAAGTCAATGGAATTCACTGAAGAGGTCATTTTGGGCACATTACTTGGAGGAACCTCTCAGTGTAATATCTCATTAGAATCGGGAGGAGCAACACTACAGGATGGGATGGCTAGAAGTGACTTTCAGTGGCCAAGGAAGCCACAAGGAGAGATATGGAGCTTTTCAAAGGTAAAAAGGTTAATTAATTAATTAAAGTGATTTAATTAATTAATTAATTAAATATTAATAAAATGAAAGTCACTTTGGAGAGACAAGGTGAGCCAAAAGGTATAAAGGAAAGGCAAGGGCCTCTTCTCATTAATTCATGTATGATTTTAATTTGATTTCTGGCTTCTAGCTAGTGAGCCCAATATTGGGGGTTTTGAGGGTTTTGACATAACAAACCCTAGAGGATGATTCGGTGGTGAAAGATTCCACCTATCTTGTCCCAAAATTGGTATCAGAGATGCAATACTCTCCCACACCATTCTAGTTCTATATCTACTCAGTTGCAGGAGGATTCTACATTAGTTTCATGTGCAGATAGAGAGAGGGTGCACCAGTTGAGGGATTCCAGCAAGAGGAGCGCACCATATTTGGAGAGAGATTTGTTGTAGGAGATTGGCAGGGCTGTTGAGGATTCTATCACTTGGGTTTTCATTGCAGGGTCTTGGACATCAGATCTAGTGCTTTCAGAGACAGTTTTATGGCTCAGATTATTTCTTGAGCAGTGGGGCGAATTGAAGAGAAGGAGGGCATTTTTGAGATCCAGATCTAGTCTGTTTGGAGGGGTTACACTTCAGATATGACCCTAAGACTTTACCTAGTGACTTGCAGTGTCCCGATCTATATTTCTGGAGATTTTTAGAGCATTTGGAGGCCTCCTTCAGCAGGGCCAAATTATCTAGGGTTTCAGTCATCCAGTGGGGCGCACCTGATCCGAATTTATGTAGGAACACAATGAAATACAGAAATACACATAAACGCAGAGATGCAGTGGAAATAAGACTTCATTTCATTAATAACAAATGACTAAAATATGTTTACAGACAGAATGGAAATAAACTAGCTAGGGCGGTGGTAGCTTACCTCTGAGAAGAGATGTGGTTGCTACTCGCATCCGTGAGAAGATGGTTACAATGAGGCTCGAAAGGCCTTTTTACAATAGATGGGAATGCCAAAAGTCCTAGACATCCAAAAACCTAACCCTAGGAGATGAAGCGCCAAAAGTCATGTGGGCCCCGTTTGGGTAAGTTGGTGCATCAACTTCCCGGGGTCGTAACTTTTGCATACGATCTTCGTTTTAGGCGTATGATAGCTCGTTGGGAAGATCTATCCGAGGACTACAACATTTTTGGCAAAATTCCATGATGGAATTTTGCAACCGCAACATACCCCAAAAAATGTCGTTTAGGGCCTCAAAACGGTTCCAGAAGTTCAGGACCCGAAAAACTGCTAAAAATAGTAAATTGCCAAAATGGCCAGAAAACTGTTTTGAGCCAGTCGGAAAAGGTGGGTGGCCACCAATATCCACCTAGATCAGCACCATTCAGTGGGGGATTTCAGATCTACAGAGATTGAGAGGGATATTGGAGATTCGGTCACCTAGGTTGTTCTTACCATCACCCGATCTATTAGTTGGCATATTTGATAGGGTGATTGGACACTTTTGGCAGCGAGGCTGAATTATCTAGGGTTTCAATCATCCAGTGGGGTGCACCATTCAGTGGAGGATTTCAGATCTATAGAGATTGAGAGGGATCTTGGAGATTCAGTCACCTGGGTTGTTCTTACCATCACCCGATCTATTAGTTGGCATATTTTTTTATTTTTTATTTATTTTTTTATTTTTTTTTATGTCTGGAGGAATCAGCAACTAGTTGGGCACGTGCTCGCGTTACACGTGGCCGTGTTATCTAACCGCTACAACTATAACCTCCAGGTGTGCCCACGATGCCCCTTACGCGACACACAAGGTAAGTCGGGGGGAGTTGAACTCGAAACCTTATGGAACTTCATTTTCACGGCACTTGCCAATTGAGATCAGCAAAGTGTTTGATGAAATACCTCACTCAAAAAAAGTTTAAAAAGACACCAAAACAGTGATGATCGTTGCATAATGGCTTGGGATCATTACAATGGTATCAAAGCTTAAATCCTGCAAACCTGGGGGGTCTTCCATAGGGATAAATGGATAGTTGGAAAGAAGTGGATAAGATAGCCTTTGAGATACCATGGTTGGAGATCGTGTATGACGGCCTTAGCAAGGAAATTAAGGCTACAATAACCTTCCTACAATATGCAGCCTTTAGAAATCCCCATTGGAGCAAGTGGGATATTTCACAGGGGATGATCATAGCAGGTGAAAAGAAAAAAGAAACAGCTATATGGTGGGAAGAACAGAGAAACCCCATGCCCAGTAGGAGCATGCAACCTTGCCACAGTTGCAAGGGGCCGTGGGAACTAGATCATAGGTGCAGGGGTAAAGATCAGGAGCGCATTATTGAGGCATGTCATGATAGTGAGGGTGAGGTGTGTGAGGATGGAGCGATAGATGTGGATTCAGAGCAGTCGGATGATGACAGTGACTCTTGCACAGAGGCTAGTGATAGTGACTCTACCTCAGAGGATAGTGATGATGACTCTTGCATAGAGGCTAGTGATGCTTGCACGCTTGAGGAGGAGGATGACCCTTGTGTAGGGGATAGGCAGTTGGATGGACAGAACGATAGCCCCAATGTCTTAATAGACACATCGCATACCATTGATGACCTTACACCTCAGCAGAGTGGTGACACTAGTGAGGAGTCACACGTGTTAGCACCTAGAGATGATGAGATTCCTATGGGGGTCGTGACACATCTGACACCTGTTCAGACACCCATGATAGCCACATCAGATGAGGAGATCAGTGGCACGTCAGGTATGATGGATGAGCCTAGTGTGAGGGATGCATACCATGGATAGGTAGTCCCACAAATCCAGGAGGAGGTATGTTGCTCTCCAGTTTTGACTATGTTTTGCCTATATGATATCACAAAGACCTCCATTTTCACACCCAGTACTACTCCCTTCTAGCCTTGTTATGACACATGTGACCCCTTTTTACAACTAAGTGGGATACTCAAGGTATTTTTACGTTTCAAGTTATTTTTATGTATTTTGATACTTTAAATTAATATTGAAACTAATGTGGCATGAGTTATGTACTATTTCTATTTGAAACAGGATTTGCCAGTACCAGGTACCAGCTCGCACCCCATGGAGATACCAATGAAGTTGCTAAAGATCCGCGCGATATGGCCAGAGTGGTAGACAGTGCGATTTACATGATAGATGGAGTCATCACTCATATGTTGATGCAAGGCGAAATTATAGAACTAAGTTGTTAATACTTCATGACTCACACTTCGTGACATTGTGTGTCACGAAGATGTGAAGACCATTTTTAACTGATTTCGAGTTATTTTCGGATCTGGGATCCGTTTGAATTAATGTATTGTTGCTTTAAACTATTTTTAAGGAGGATCTATATAAACAAAAGATCACTCCTAAGAAACGTTGGGTTATGTTATGTTATGATACACATTTCTGAATACAATCTACCTTTGCGTTATGTTACTTTACTGTCATACGATTTGAGTTATTTTTCTGAGTAAATGGAGCATGAAGCATGAACAGTGTTTGCGTAGAATGATCTGAGTAGTTCTGGTTTTTCCTTTCGGCGATTTCACCTCTTGGTTGGGCCCACCAACAGGTTCAAGTCGTTGCTCTTCTCTGTCTTAGATTTAGTTTATTTCAGTATTTTAGTATTTCCATGCATGTTAGCTTAGAGTATTGGGAATTAACTTGTTCAAATTCTTGCTTAATTATTCTTCAACTGTATCGTTTCCATCATATTAATATCTTCTACGTTGATGAGTGTTGAAAGAATGGTTGATTCCTGTAGAGTTTAGAGCATGAACTAGGTTTGCTTTGTTTCCAGTTTTCAATCTGAACGTAACTTAGAGTTTGAATTTACTTTGTTTTGATTAGAATAGTTAGGCTACTTTTCTTTGTTAGGATAGTTAGGTTGCAATTGAATTAGAGGAAGCTTCCAGTACCAGTAGGGTAAGTAGGATATTTCTTTATTTTTCCTGAAGATAGATTTAGATTTATTTTCGATATTTGGATTAAAAGAACTTTAGGAAATAATCTTTCTGTTATGGCTTAGATAGAAATAGTGATGATAGATGATTAAATATAGTGGTAGATAGTCTTGTGAAATCACATTAGAATAGAAATAGAATCACTTACACTTAAGCACAGAACTGTTCTCTTCTGATGAATTAAATAGGAAATGATAAGTTTCAAGGTAGTGATTAGGATTCAGTTTCTAAGAGTGAGTTTGTGTTTTCTTCTAAAGATAGTCTTTAGATAGAGATTAGAATCTTACCCGCACATACAGTGTAGCAACTTGAAGTTTACTTACCCTGGTTTGACAATTCAGTGTTTTCAGGTCATTAAAATCTTTAATATAGTAGCCTGACATTTTTGGCGCCGTTGCCGGGGAGCTGTTTAAAAGGAAAGTTAGATAGTTGTCTTGATTAGTTTTTGCACTTATTTTAGTGTGGTGTGTTAGTAGGTTGATAGTAAGAGGAGTTGTGGAAACAAAGGGGTGAAAACCGACATATCAGTTATCACAGGTACTCTGAAACTCAATCTTAGTTTCTTTTTCCTTTCATTTAGCATGACTTCATGAGAAATAGAGATCATAGAGGTAGATTTAGGAGAAATATAAAACAACAAAAAGAAGAAACCTCCACCCAAAAAGCGATAGAAACTGAGACTGAAATTCTGGCTGAGGAAACCATAGAACAAAACCTAGAACCATGAAACACCATACAACAACAAACTCAAAATCCTGGTGATCTAGCCCTGGATGACACAGTTGATCCAGAGAAAATACAAGCTCTTCTCGGGAACCCTAACTCTGTAGTTTCACAGATAACAACTACAAATGTGGAATCAAAGGCCATAGGATCTTCAAAAGGACCAATAGGAGATAACAATTCTGACAAAAAGAATCCAGAAAGGTGGGATTTCACACCCTCACCAAAGAAAGATCGAATTGCATATACAATTCTTGGTAATCCTTTTAACATGGGAGAAAGAGGGAGAGACTTACATGGGGAACTTCATATTGAAAATGAAAGAGAAGAATAAGCAGAAAATGAGTTAACACCAGAAACCACCTTTGGGTTTCCTATTTTGGATTTAGTCCAGAATGTCAATATGAAAAATATCCCACTTTCAGCACTACCAACCTTCCATGGGAAAAATAGTGAAGACCCGGATGTCTTTCTTTTTGAGTTCGACATCCTGTGCAGAAGTTATAACTATCTCCAGGATGCACATAAATTGAAATTATTTCCTGCCACCCTGAAAGATTCTGCATTACGTTGGTTCATGAGTTTAGGAGAATACAGCATTAGATCTTGGGAAGATATGAAGGCAAAATTTCTAAAGAAGTACCAGGACTATTGCAGAACCAAGGATTCTTGGAATGACATCTTCAAAATGCAACAACAAGAGGAAGAAAGCCTTGATGATTTTCTAGAAAGATTTACCTATACCCTTCAAAAATCTAAATATAATGATCTCCAGGATGAAGCAATCAAGACTCTTTTCTTAAAAGGAGTTTTGGAGGAATATATTGATACTCTCAATTTAATGGCTTCAGGAGACATTTATCAAAAAAACTTTGAAG
>ML823864.1:58619-68721 GCA_009831015.1 Picea engelmannii
GTCGGGAACATATCGTGACCGTCGGATTTCCTAACTACAAATGCATACTAATGCATACTAAAGAAACACACTTTTACCTAACGACATATTAGACCAAGTAGATCTTAACTAACTCCTAAGTGTCTAAATATCCTAACACTATATGACAGGAGTACTTTTACGACATACAACAGGTCAGAGGTGGATCGTGTTAGACAGACAGTTGATACTTGGTGTGTGATGGTGAGCATCATAGACCTGGTGATGACAGATGAGCGCAGTGGGCTTCCGATAGTGATTAGCCCAGCACAGGAGCAGCCAACGGAGACTGGAAGTGATAAACTTCCAAGTTTTCCATGGGATCCGAGAGTTCACTTGGTTAGCAGGATGTTTCACTACATGACGACCCAAATGGTGCCAGAGAGCCACACACTCCACCTTTGGTTGGTTTGGAGTGGGTCGGCAGGTACTTGTCCTATGGGGCGAGACCTTTTCTTCCTCTTGATCATCATGATAGGGCATGGAGATGTTTGGATAGATACTTCTTCTACAGAGGTGTCTATGCCGATACAGTTTCTGGGCAGCAGGTTCAGTGGTCACAGGTATTTCAACTTGAGGATCCCAGCAAGGAGGATCCTTTATGTATGCAGGAGACAGATAGTGGTGGACAGAGTAGTGCAGTGTCAGCAGGAGGATCGTCAACAGAGGTTAGCATGGGACCCAGGGATTGCAGAATTGAGCAGTTCATTGACCGACATGGGAGAGTGGACCATTGCAAGGGAAAGTTATTCTAACTTTCCATTTAGCACAGCGCTTGAGGGTGCCTCACGGAGATCTTGCAGTACCTCATTCTGGCATCATCATGTGCAGTTGATGGAGACTATGTGGATATTGGTAGAGATTTGGAGAATGGACTCATTTCGAGATGAGGCCATGGGTCAGGTGTAGGAGGTTCACAAGGTTGATATCTTCTAGCACTGCTCTTCACAGAGTATTGCAGTTCACTTCCTGATATGGGATCCAGGGGGTGGAGTGTGTTATTGTTCATTGTTGGATGGGTTCTACTATGTATCCCATAGGTGGACATGGGATCCTGTTATTTTACTTCGGGGGATTTGGGCATTGCTTGAGGACAAGCAATTTTCTAGCAGGGAGGACTGTAATGTCCCCACTTTGAGACATCATCGCAGGGCAGAGATTTATGATGACCAAAGTAGCCAGATGGGTGTTAGAGCGAGTACAGGGGTATTTGAGAGGCATTTTGGGGTCCATCTTGCATTGATGATCATATTCCATCATTATGAGCCATTCCGCACAGGTTGGCTTTGGTTTCGTTGCATTCCGATGATTTCCATGATTTTGACTATTTTGCGCTATAAGTAAATGGAATTCACTAAAGAGGTCATTTTGGGCACATTACTTGGAGGAACCTCTCAGTGTAATAGCTCATTGGAATCGGGAGGAGAAACACTACAGGATGGGATGGCTAGAAGTGACTTTCAGTGGCCAGGGAAGCCACAAGGAGAGATATGGAGTTTTTCAAAGGTAAAAAGGTTAATTAATTAATTAAAGTGATTTAATTAATTAATTAAATATTAATAAAATGAAAGTCACTTTTGAGAGACAAGGTGAGCCAAAAAGTATAAAGAAAAGGCAAGGGCCTCTTTTCATTAATTCATGTATGATCTTATTTTGATTTCTGACTTCTAGCTAGTGAGCCCAATATTGAGGGTTTTGACATAACAAACCCTAGAGGATGATTCGGTGGTGAAAGATTCCACCTATCTTGTCCCAAGATTGGTATCGGAGATGCAATACTCTCCCACACCATTCTAGTTCTAGATCTACTCAGTTGCAGGAGGATTCTACATCAATTTCATGTGCAGATAGAGAGAGGGTGCACCAGTTGAGGGATTCCAGCAAGAGGAGCGCACCATCTTTGGAGAGAGATTCGTTGTAGGAGATTGGCAGGGCCGTTGAGGATTCTATCACTTGGGTTTTCATTGCAGACTCTTGGACATCAGATCTAGTGCTTTCAGAGACAGTTTTATGGCTTAGATTATTTCTTGAACAGTGGGGGAATTGAAGAGGAGGACATTTTTGAGATCCAGATCTAGTCCGTTTGGAGGGGTTACACTTCAGATCTGACCCTGAAACTTTACCTAGTGACTGGCAGTGTCTCGATCTATATTTCTGGAAATTTTTAGAGCATTTGGAGGCCTCCTTCAGCAGGGCCAAATTATCTAGGGTTTCAGTGATCTAGTGGAGCGCACCATTCAGTGGGGGATTTCAGGTCTACAGAGATTGAAAGGGATATTGGAGATTCGGTCACCCGTGTTGTTCTTAACATCACCCGATCTATCAGTTGGCATATTTATTAGGGTGATTGGACACTTTTGGCAGTAGGGCCGAATTATCTAGGGTTTCAATCATCCAGTGGGGTGCACCATTCAGTGGAGGGTTTCAGATCTACAGAGATTAAGAGGGATCTTGGAGATTTGGTCACCTGGGTTGTTCTTACTATCACCCGATCTATTAGTTGGCATATTTATTAAGGTTATTGGACACTTTTTGCAGCAGGGCCCAGTTATTGAGGGTTTTAGCCTTCTATTGGAGCGTGGAATTCTTCAGATAGAGAGTTTGACATTCAGATATGCTTGTATTGATCTTCATTTCTCATTCAGCCTTTGGAGACATCTTTTGTATTAGCAGGAGCATTTTGTAGCAGCTCTTATATATTGTCTATCTTCTTGGCTATCTGTTGAGCATTTCAGATCGGCATCTTCATTGTAGCAGGTTTCTCTATTTTATGAATAAAGAAGAATTGAGATGTTTTGGCTTGTCTATCTTATTGCATATGGTTGAGGTATGTTCCATGGTTATCTCTTTCTATTATTTGTTGCATACACACATATAAACACATCTAAAAAGGTAGATCAACAAAGTGTTTGACGAAATACCTCACTCAGAAAAAGTTTTAAAAAGACACCAAAACAATGATGATCCTTGCATAATGGCTTGGGATCATTACAAAACCCCTACACCAAGATTAAGATAGAAGCTTACAACACAAAGCAAAGGTTTGAAGAGAAATGCTCAACCAAAGCTTAAAAATATATATATATACATGCAAATATTATAGCGAAGCGTAGATCAATTCCAAATGACAAAATTGTGGAGGTTCAAGACTAGATTGAAGACCTAGTCTCCTCAAACTCAAGACACAATATTTTAGAATTGCTAAGACACATTGGTTAATGAAAGCGTTGGTGCCCAAGCTTTGGAGAGGAGTAAATAAGAACAACAAGAGATGAGATCCTTCAAAGTCTTACGATCTTTGAGAACAAATTTGAAACTTTATGCCAGACAATTTTCAAGGCCAAAATCACTATTTCAAAGGTGACGAAGGAAAATGGAAGCCAAAATCACTAATTCAAAGGTGACAGAGGAAAATGGAAAAAATAAGCAGATGGAGGACTCTACTAACTTCACATGGACACATGCTAATCCAATTGAGGTAGACACTAATTCACGACATCCAAAGCACACACATGATGAGTATGATAATATAGAGTTAGTTTTAGAGGTGACATAGTGTTGGGTATGTTTTATATTCTTTGCAAAATTAATTGAGGTAGACACTAATTCACAACATCCAAAGCACACACATGATGAGTATGATAATATAGAGTTGGTTTTAGAGATGACATAGTGTTGGGTATGTATTATATTCTTTGCAAAATTGAACCCATGTACTATACATCGATATGGGAGTAAAAAGGGTCTGAGAAGTGCTTAGCATCCCAATTTGAAGAATAAAAAATTAATCTATTTTTACAATTTTTCAACACGTGATTTTCACTGATGGTTTTCTAATTCCGATAAAAAAATAAATATTGTTGACTAATCAAAATCAATAAATTAAAGATTTGGATGCCACGTGCTCTTGTATGTAATATTATATTATAAACAATAAAAATAGTAAATAGAAAATTCTTGTATGTAATATTATATTGTAAACAATAAAGATAGTGAATAGAAAATTGGAAGTGTCACTCTAAAGAGATTGTTGGTTTTCCATATTGTTGGTTTTTCATGGTTTTCTAAAAAGATTGTTGGTTTTCCATATTGTTGGTTTTTCATGGTTTTCTAAAGAGATTGTTGGTTTTCCATATTGTTGGTTTTTCATGGTTTTCCATAATGGATATGTTTGTCATTATATCAACTACACCTTTTACACCTTTTAGATGCCACGTGATCTTGTATGTAATATTATATTGTAAACAATAAAAATAGTAAATAGAAGATTCTTGTATGTAATATTATATTGTAAACAGTAAAAATAGTAAATAGAAGATTCTTGTATGTAATATTATATTGTAAACAGTGAAGATAATAAATAGAAAATTGGAGGTGTCACTCTAAAGAGATTGTTGGTTTTCCATATTGTTGGTTTTCCATGGTTTTCCATAATAGATATGTTTGTCATTATATCAACTACACCTTCTCCACCTACATGATTTGATCATATGACCTTTTAAGCTAAATAAACATTTTTTATCAATCATATCATTTTTGTGTTCCTCTTATAGAAAGAACTCAATTATAGGAAAAACTCTGATGAGAATCCCTAGTTGAAATTATGTTTTTCCTTAGATATCCTTTTTTTCCATGAAAAATTTTTCTCGATATTATAATTTCCTTAGATATCCTTAGTTGATGACATAAAATTGTGGTTTTCCTCAGATATCCTTTTTTTCCATGAAAAAATTTTCTCGATATTATAATTTCCTTAGATATCCTTAGTTGATGACATAAAATTGTGGTTTTCCTTAGATATCCTTTTTTTCCATGAAAAAATTTTCTCGATATTATAATTTCCTTAGATATCCTTAGTTGATGACATAAAATTGTTTTTTATATAATAGAGATTTGACTTGTACGTTTTTAGAGTTAAAAAAAAAATTCACCAAAGTTTTTTATAATAAAAAGATATTAAATGTTTCTTAAATTTTTGGAAAAATAAAAAATAAAAATTAAACAGAATTTAAAACTAAAAAATAATAGAAAACTGATCATTTACATATAAATAAGTAAAATTGATTGATGCAGATTAAGAATTTCCCAAATTCTTTAGGAAAAAAAATTAATATTGAAATTAGTAATATTCATACAGAGACTTTTGAAAGAATGGCCATTGTATAATTTTTTGGTAAAACTATGTTTTTTTCAAAAAATTTTACTTACACTTTGATATAATACTACAATACAGAGTATGACTATGTAGAGGAAGTAGTTCTGGAAAAACAGCATATAGTTATTTTGTAACATACTTATTATATTAACTATTATTTATAATTACTTTATATTTACTAATAAGTACTTTTTTCTATTTGAACAAACAAAACAAGATAAAACATTCTCCTTATTAATGAATCAATTTATAAATAGAAACCCATTAAGATGTTTCTTTGCGGAAAATATTTTTATCTAAAAATTTAAAATTAATAATAATGAAACATATATATTTTCATATAATTAAGTAAATTGAAATTGCAAATTAATATTGAAATTAGTAATAACAAAAAATTAACATTGTCCATATCAATAAATAAATGAACAAATTGAAACATATTAAGATGTTTCAATAAATTAATTAACCAATGGAAACATATTAAGATGTTTCAATGACAATAATTTTTTTAAATACATATTAAGATGTTTCAATAAATAAATGAAACAATGGAAACATATTAAGATGTTTCAATGACAATAATTTTTTAAAACACATATTAAGATGTTTCACTAAATAAATGAACCAATGGAAACATTTTAAGATGTTTCCATAACAATAGCTTTTTATTTAAAAAGATGAAAATTAATAATAATAAAAAATTAATATAACTTTTTATTTAAAAAGATGAAAATTAATATTCTCCGCTAAATCAAATGGATGCAAATTAAAATTACTCAAATTTGCTAGGAATAGAAATTAGTAATAACAAAAAAATTAAATGGATGCAAATTTAAGTTAGTCGAATTTGCTAGGAATAGAAATTAGTAATAAAAAAAAATTTAATATTCTCCATAATCAACGAGCTCTGCAAAGATCTATTCTCAAATCAACCCTAATCTTTCTGTTTTTTGGGGAAGTAAAGGAATGAAATCAATCTAATTCTCAAATCACCCCTATTATCTTTTTTTTGGGAAGGAAATGAATGAAATCATAGGCTCTGTGCTGAGTCTATTTTTTTTGGGAAGGAAATGAATGAAATCATAGGCTATGCGGAGTCAGGCGTGTAGTATATTTAGAGTCAGCATCAAGCGTTGATAATATAATTTAGTTACAGATAATATAATTACAAAGATTAGAAACTGGAAAAGAACAGAGTAAAGCCCAAAAGGAAAGATTGAGGGTAGACTGAAATGAAAGGAATACCTTTTTCTTCCAGTCGTTGAAATACACAAATTCCTATTACTCATAAGCCCATTTTATCTCCATCAATCCCCAAACCCTATCTTATTCATCATAATTCTGAAATAAAAAAAAATTCTATTATTCATTACTCACACCAAGTCAATTTTATCTCCCTCAATCCCCAAACGCCTAATCAATTTCATCTCCCTCAATCCCCAAACTCCTAATCAATCCTTATAAGCCAACTCCTAATCAATCCTTATAAAAGCCAATTTTATCTCTCCATACCCAAATCCCCAATTTTATCTCTCCATACCCAAATCCAAGCCCATTTTATCTTTCAATCCCCAAATCCAATCCTAATAAGCCCATTTTATCTCTCTGAATCCCCAACTTGACCGATCCCAAATGAGCCCATTATATCACTCAATCCCCAAATTGATCCCATTTCAATCCCTAAATGCTTTATACAAAATAAAAACTTCATAACCTAGTGTATCCATCATAATCCTAAAACAAACAAATTCATATTATTTATCAGCGCTTCTTATCTCCCTCAATCCCCAAATAAATCCCAAATACATCATAATTCTGAAATAAACAAATTCATATTATTCATCAGCGCTTCTTATCTCTCTCAATCCCCAAATAAATCCCAAATACGCCCATTTTATCTCTCAAACCCCACATGCTAAATGATATATTTTAACATAGATTTGATGAAATAATGATAATAATTAAATCCTATATTAAAATAAAATAACAAATTATCTTATCCAGCATACACCATAAACCTATTCTATCCATCATAATTCTGAAATAAACCTTATATCTATCCTATCCATCTTAGCCAATTTAACACTAAAACGAACTGTATACAATAGAAAAATCTTCATATTATCAGAAGCATACACACAATATCATCTTAATTAATAATTAAGAACAAATCCTCCAAAATAAACTCTATACAATAAAAAGAGCTTCATATTATCAAAAACATACACAAAATATCATTATTAACTAATAACTATAAATTATCAGAAGCATAAAGAAAAACATCATCGTTGATTAATAATTATAAAAACATCCAAGTAGAATTATCCATACATCGCAAAATAGATACCCATCAACAGAAATGAACGGAAAATTGAGACTCTAAAGACATCCAGCATCTCCAAAACATACAATGTTCAACACCCGCCACCTTCCCTGGTTCAGAGCACGAATACGAACAGACACTTGGAATCCAAAGTTTCATCAGAACCTCCCAGAGCCCTTCAGCTTCACACATCCGGCTGCCCACAGCTCCTGCAAAGATGTTAATGATTCCATACATGGCAGCTCTTCTAACTCAGAGCACCCACTAACATCTAGAAGTCGAAGCTTTGTCAGTTGCGCCAACCCCCGTATGCTCTTCAGCTTCACACATCCATCTGTCCGCAACTCCTCCAAGGATACCAATGTTTCCATACTTGGCAGCTCTTCTAACTCAGAGCAACCACTAACATTTAGGAATCGAAGCTTTTCCCACTGCACCAACCCCGGTATTCTCTTCAGCTTCACACATTCATATGCGTAAAGCTCCTCCAAACATATCGGCATCTGCAAAGGCGCCTGCAAAATGTTCACATGCTTCAACGGTAAGAAAGATATTTATATATGGGCTATCATTCTCATCTACAAAATCTTTCGAATTCCTTCGAGACATTGTGGTGTGAAATTAATAGCGACTAAACATAAAACCGCACCCAACACAACAAATTTCGATTTACCTGTGATTCATCTTCTGACACTTGTAGATCCATTGCATTCTTCATTGGATTCCAGGAAAGCAGGGAAGATCAGGGACATTGGAAAATAGACACACAAGTGGGGAAGGTGTGGTATGAGCAAAGGTCAGACTACATGGGAGGAGATGTGTGAGCAGGGAGAAATAGTGGAGAAGATTGCAATGGAAAACACATTGATGAGGAGATATATATAGCAATAAACATCAAACCCTTTACTCCTCGTTTTTGCTGATGTCTGAACACGCGTTTTCGTATTTGCTGATGTCTGAACACGCGTTTTCGCAGTGGCCGACCATCAAGCGCGCCAAGCCTAGTTGGGGTAAAAAAAAATATACCTACTCCTACGAGCTTTCAATGTACAATTATTCGAGCGCGCCAAGCCTACATGTGGTCACAGGTCGTTTCAGATCTCTCATAAAGATAGAAAACGCAAACGTTGAAGGGACCACACTTAAGATAGTCACGGCGTTAAAAGATGTAGAACAGGACAAGACGCTGTCCAGTTAAAAGCTGTCACCCACCGGAAAAGATTAAATGAGTGGACACCACTAAACTTTGACAGTACTTTCTCCATTTTTAATATGCCATTCATACTCCATATCCACACAAAAACAATATATATTTTGGTTTTAAAATGTGTATTTTTTTAAGAAAATATAAAAAAATTAGCGACGCCTATTAATTCATCAATCAATTATGGACCAAAACACTAAATTTTGGATTAATTAAAAAAAAATTAACTAGCATATCTCGGAAGTTGAGAAAGCAAAGTGGACCAAAATACTAAATTTTGTATTAATTAAAAAAAAAATAACTAGCATATTTTGGAAGTTGAGAAAGGCAAAGCTTGAGAGAAGCATTGTCTAACTATTATATGAATTTGTTTTTTTGTTAGAATTTGACAATATAAATCTGCAAGAAATCACTATTTCTTTGTTGTTTAAAATTCATTTTTGAATGTAGAAATGGATTCAACATGCTGAAAAACCAGTGAGGCATTCAGATGATCCAAAAATAAATCAATCAAATCTATGGATCTAACAATTTCTCGTCAGATTTTGGGTAAATGTCCTTGAAAAATATTGTTGGAAAAGAGTCATTCTGTAGAACGTTTAAACTATGGCGAAAGTAATAGCATATTTTATGAGCATTATTATAATGGCACATTAATTTTGGCCCTCGGGTGTAGATTAGTTGGAGATGGAGTGCACTATTAAGGCTTTCTGTTATGTGATGTCGTTGATTCAAACCTCAACTTACCTTGTGTGTTGCACATGGGACATCGTGGTACGAGCCTGCCCTAGTTGTTGATTCTGCCAGATACAAAAAAAAATAGCAAATTAATTTTTTGCATGCTTAAAGGAGAAAATGAATAGTTAACTCGTGCAAATTATTTAGGTCGAAGTATAATCGATAGTCATTTGTTAACAAGTATTTGATGCACGCATTGTTATCAAATAGACATAAATCAAAAGGATACTTTTAGTAGCATCACTAAGTACTAGTGAATATAGAACAACGAGCCACATAAGCATCTAGAGTTCTGTGCATTTCCCTATCATAATAGAAAATGGTAAGGGTGAACAAAGGTTTGAGGTTGGATGTTGTAATTGTGAAAGTGACAAAGAACACGTGTGTCTCTTCTTTCTTTCATAGTGAGACATGGGCCAAATCTTTCATTTTTTTTATAGTGTTTGAAGGAGAATAATAGTGTGATTCACATTCCTTCTGTAGTAGTGGTGTGCAACACTGTTGTGAAGGTCAAGTCTTGGCGTTTGGTGTTACCAATGTTAATGATAGACCTTGTTAAGGTCAAATCCTTGGGATTTATGTATAAGAAAATCTTACGGTGAATTGTTAGATAATTATTTTATGCTATCAAATTTACATATGTAAACATCTAACATATAAATTT
>ML823865.1:37298-55289 GCA_009831015.1 Picea engelmannii
CTAACCTATAAATATGGTATCATTTCCACATGTGGTTGTTTCAATAATGTTATTTGTCACTCACCAACTTGAAGAGCAAATCCATGCAATATGTTGCATAAAACCTTGGAAGCCATGACAAAATCTGCATCATGGAATCCTTATTTTGTTCTTGAATGTCTAGAGATACAAAATTCATGGCTACATCCTACAAAAGAATCATTAAAATTGTTTCATCACACTCAACCAATAGTAATATCTCATGTAAAAAACTATGTTTTGTCGTGCCAAAAATGACCTAATGTGTCATTGTGTAAAACTCTAATTAAAATCTCTTGATTAAACCATGATAATGAATAATTCTATTTCTTTGAATAAATATACATCGTATATTAAATGATCTAATTATTTACTTCCGTCTTCCATATTTATAATTTTGTTTATATTCATGACCTATCATATAATATATAGTGCTCCAGTACCCTTATAAAGTATTCTAATAGATGATATAACCTCGATATAGGCGTCCCAATAGATTTGTGGGACTTCACTGGTAGTCCACCTCATTTTTACATGAAGTTAATTGGAGCAGTTAAGGGACTAGTACATGGTTTTTGGCATGAGAACACTAGGACTTCTTACAACCAATAAGATATACTAAAATTGAGAATGACCATGAAACCAATATTAAACACTTTATTGACATTACACATACAAGATTGTATGAGAAATTCAGGATAGTACATAGTGCACTTAACTTGGGCCAAAGATCTTTCCATAAATGAAATCCTTGGTATGTTTGAGAAAACACAATTCATAACACATGTTTTATATATCACATTAAGTATGGTTATTATTATGACACGTACACACACACACACACATATTGTTTTCATGTATTACATAACACCCTTGTGCAAGAATGCTCAGTTATATTGTTGACATAGTCATCTAAAGACTTTAATCACAAAATCTTGTGTACAAGGCCAGAGGGTTGTGCATTTTATTAAAAATATTGCCTATATGGGACATGCCCCAGGTCTAGTGGAATGGCATTACTGAGCAAGTGCATCCATGTAAGCAATGGGTATGAATTGGGGAAGAAGGAGGTTTCCTTGAAAATATTTAAATATGTCACATATGATATTGATGGAGGGCATGAAAAAAAATGCAATTGGTTACTTCCCAGGTACAAGTATGTGACTTCATGAAGGACTTCATCGAAAAGTCATGACAATATGTTCAACATGTCCATGTGGCTCAATGGCACGATGAAAATTTTAGAATATGTAGAGATACATTTCATTTTGGTACTGTCTTATGAGTGGTTTATTTTTATATCATGTGTATGGGGTAGAACAATTAAGCATGATGCCTTTATCGTTGCATCAATGGTGTAGAAAAACATTGATGCATCCATGGGTGTATAGATTCTTCTACACGGGCCTAGCAACTACAAAACAAAAAAATAAAATATAGATATAAATACACATAATACTATATAATATATAATAATAAAGAATGTAGAGATGGTTAAGATAATAACCTTCTCCATGAAGCTCCATTGTCCACTAGCCTCAATAGGTCCATAATAAATTTACCCACAACTCAAGCATTTCCGAGGTTCACATGGACCACTACTATGTCCATGTCCCCTCTCCTCACTGAACTTTGTTGTACAGGATGAAGCTTTGACCCATTTATCGATGTCATTGGCAAGCACCTTATGTCGAGATAGTGCAACAAAGTTGTTATGTTTCACTAGGCTATGATTCAATTATTATATAGCAACTTGTACTTGTTGAAAGCTCTCTGAAACAAGAGGATAATGGGTAGTGGATTCAGTCCTTCACTTGGGGGGACCATTACCTAACACGAGATCAAACCTAGCAGGCTCTCGGTCTTGTGCATACCATTGACCCACCGCATGAAATTCATTGTCATCGAAGTACTTGAGATGCTGGCCTAAAATAAATTGAGCCCATAATTTTCCCAAAAAATATAAAGGCACCTCCTTGTTATTGCAGGGAGGTTCATAAAATACCATGTATCGCCTATCCATCCAGTTTTCACTAATTTTTGGGTGGATGCACTATTCAATGAAAACGTGTTTCTTGGTCACGGGTGGTTCTTATATAGATCGAGGATGAATAAAAATAGACATCAATTGTTGTTTTGATATACCCAAGTATCCATCTTTCTTTTTATCCAATACATTGTTGTAATACTCCAACATTCTTTCCCTATATTCAGAAATAGAAGTCAATTGCCCTTAGACAATTGCAATGGACCTCAAAATGATGTCCAATGAAGTGGCCAAGGACTCTCTTATTGGTTCTCTTGTGCACCTTAAATGATTTACAGGTGTTCTTAATTTGTCAAACCCCTCATCAATTGGGGTGTTTATGTTGGGTGGTTGTGTTGGGTTGAGGTTTTCCTTGCCTTGGTCTATTGGTTGGCACTTTACATTGTCTCTGGGTTCCATTTTATAATATATGATTCAATTTAATAAGGCATGGAATTTAAATTAAGTCGGTTATTTTAATTAAAATAGAAAATTACAAAAAACACCACTACATATTTTAAGAAACAAAAAAAAAAAAACATAAAATAATCTCATTTATTGAAAATTATCTATAGTTATTTTAAAGGGGAAATGTTAGGCAATGTAAGTTATACCTCTTTAAATTCAATATATGATATTTCTGTATAAGATTAAAATTTTCTATAATTTAGATTCTTTTAGAATATATTAAATTAATTGAATAAAAATAAAAGTTACTAAATTGGGAGAAGAAGAAAAGAACACAGTGGCAAGATCTTGATAGAGCTCCTCCTCTCTATTTTCTCAACGAGGGTAAAAATGTGAGTGCGATGTGTGAAAATGGTCACAAATCATTCTCTTAACATGTCACAAATTATATATTAGAGGAACACCTGCACATTCTTCTTAGGAATGTGCACACATTGTCTTATTAGGAATGTGCATGCGCTGTTAAGAATGTTCACGAATTCTTACTGACTAACCTATGTGGATACCTAAGTGGAGGTACAAGTTTTTCCAAACCTATAGCATCAGGAACACATGAATGTTCCTAAGAACGTGTACATGTTCATGCGAGTGTGTGTTCCTGCTGACCCCCTTTCCAATTTTCCGTCCACCAACTTTGTGCACACACCCTAGTACCACATATCATCCGCAAACTGATGGTCTCACTGAAAGGACTAACCAAATTGTAGATGATATGTGGCATATGTATGTGATGGAATATACCACAAAGTTGGAAGATTACCTTCATCTGGTTGATTTTGCATATAATAAGGGTTATCAAACTTCCTTAAAGACGAGTCCCTTTGACGTGATGTATGGAAAGAATTATCGAGTGCCTGTTAGTTGGGACAACCTAGTTGACATGATTATTTTGTGGCCATATATATTAAAATAAATGGAAATGATTGTTCGAAAAGAAAAATAGAATTTGAAAAGTGCACAAGACAGAAAAAATATCTTTTCAGATTTGAAAAGAACACATGCAAAATTTAATGTAGGGAATCATGATTTTCTTAAAGTGAAACCTGAAAACAGTGCATTTAAATTGGGAAAAGGTACCAAGTTGGCACCACAGTATTGCAGGCCATTTCAAGTGATCGCGAGAATGGGGCCAGTAGCCTATCAACTTTCACTTCCATCCAATTAAAAATTTCACAATGTATTTCATGTTTCGTTATTAAAAAGTATGTACATGATATAACTCTTGTTGTAAATTGGAATGTGATTCAGGTGGAACTTGAAGGTGAGTTTCAAGTGGAACCGCTATGTGTTCTCAACAGAAAGGAAATTATGTTGGTGATTCAAGGCATTGCTCAATTTAAAGTGCAGTGGAGGCACTTTAGTCTCGAGGAGGCTACTTGGGAAATTGTGTAAACCATAAGAAAGGCATATCCACAGAGATGATATTTTGAGGACGATGTTCAATTCAATAGGGGAGGATGTAATGTCCCTGAGTTAAAAAACATTTACACATTTTAATTTTTTGTTAGTTTATGATGTGGAAGAATTGGAAAGGAAGTATGTGAAATTATATCATCATATACATTGATGATGAATATTTTTGTAATCTTCATTTTATTTTATTTTATTTAACAAGATACTAATTGATTAAAGAATCAAGTTACAAAGAGTAAATCACTATTCTATGGGTGAGTGAAAAGGATAAAAACCACTAGAGTAAATTATTGTCTATGGTAAATGTGGAGCCCTACTCTCAAAGGTGTGGGATGTGAGGGAACAAGTTAGCACAAAGTTAGGCCAAGAATATTCCCTAGGGTTAGGGATGAATATAACTTGAAAATAATCAAACTCTTAGAAATATGGAGAAGGTTATACAATTTGAGTCCCTATGTAATATTGATTTAGGATGGAGGGTGACAAGGACAGGTAACATTGGTTGTTTGTGTCTATGGTTGGGAGAAAATGGTACTCTACTCAGTTAGTTTATGTAAATGTGATGAACCTACACAGAATAGATCTAGCTAAACAATGATACACACAATTGCAGAGAGAATAGAAGAAAGAAGAAGAAGGAGAGAAAGAATGAAATAATTATCATTAACTGTTTCTACACTCAAAGAGTGAATAATTTACAATAGATATAGGATACATGAGTACCTAATGAGACATAGTGGTGGTATATAGTGATATGGACACACAATAGCAATTACGGGAGTGAACTGCCACCTATTCTAGTCTCTCAGGGAGTTAAGGGAGTGAACTGCCACCTAGGTGAGTTAACTAGTCAACTAGTCTTCAATTAAATGAATGAACAGAGAGTAGTGAGGAGTTAACTTAGGGAATCAAGGCTAATGCACCACTCTGGTGATGATACAAAGGCAAGGTCGAATTATCATGGTGATGATCCCAATGTTGCATGGTGACAAAACCAATGTAGCATCTAAACTCAACTCAACTAATCAAACTTAAGTGTCAACTGAAATAGAATATTCTCTAGGTGGAATATTGTCCCCTAAAATATAGGAGACTAGATAATGACTAATTATGACTAATAAACAAGGAAAAACATTTGGAAAAACAAATCCTAGGTGTGTGTGAAGTAACTCCAACACCCCCCCGTGAACATCACTATGGTGAAAGTAAAGAATGGGTCCCGACAACAAGGCCATGTTAGGTACCCAAATACAAAAGATACACTGAAACAAACGAAGAAAGTGAGAAAACCTCATGGGAACCCCCCCCCCCCACCCCTCTCAAATTACAATGCATAAAAATAAATAAAAATTAGAAGGAACAAAAGGCAGTTGTTAAGCAACCATGTCCTTCAGTCCAAGAAGACCTCTCAACTATGCAAGTTTGTGCTCGTTGAATATTTTTTTGAAGATGTAGATGTATGCACAGATATGATGAAGTATATGAAACATTGAGATGTCCACACATATCCACTTTATCTTGTAATGAAAAATATCCAAATAAAGATTGGATGAAATTTTGAAAATCGTGCTGCCATTTACAGAAAAATGCGGAAATTTTGTTGATTTTAAAAAGATCATAACTTCACTTTTTGGACTCCATTTCGGATGATTTGTTTTTTTTAATTGGATATTTTCCTGAGAGGAATTCAAATATACAATTTGTTACTGCAAATTTGGCTCATAAAATATCAGAATTGAGTCTGATGTGCACGACTCCCTTTTTGTCTCCTAAGATGCATCCATTGTGTATGGAAAAGTCTTTGCATGTGCCCCCGGAGATGCATGCCATATAGATTCCACATAAAATTCAGAAATAAATCTGAAATGGATTAGACATCATCTTCAATTAATGGGATACAATTTTGTGCAAAAACTTTTGTAGAAGACTCTTCATAATAAGAGGATTGATATGGCTTCTCTTCTGGCTCTATATGTTCAACCTTCGGCATGAAATCATCACAATATTCTATATTCCCAAATAGAACCTCCAATCTGGTACATAATTCATTTGGAGTTGATTCTTGTCAATAATCATATAATTGGTGGAGAATTTATGGAGAAATAGACAAGAAGATCAATCCTATGGCCATATCTTGTCTATTGAGAAAGTCATTTTTCTCATCGGGGGAATCAGGATCTACTTCCATTGCCATGGTTATTTGGTATAAGCCTCTACTTATAAGAAGAATTAGAATCTTTTTCTTCCACTCTGATGCAGGAGCATCGTTAGCAGCCAAACGAGCGTGAAGGCGGAAGACAACTGGAAGACCACCAGTGCACATTTTTGAAATGTTTTTGAAACATTAATGTAATGGTTAAAGAGAAGTGTACTTGCATATTGTAAACAGATCATGAGAAATTTTCTCTCATCTGTAGAATGTAGAGGCATTTATGGATAGTTAATGAAAGTAGGTAGATTTGAATTATATATTAGACAGTTTAGAAGAGCAGGAGGGAAAAATAGATATAGACACCCTCATCTTTGTAGTATTGTACCATTAGCATAGAAAAGAAGAGGATAGTTGTAGCAGAGAGTTGAAAGGAGAAGTCCATGTACAGGAGCTTTGAATTAATATATGAAGATTTGAATCAGATTTCATGGTGTTATGATGTTTTCTATTTATACATGGTGAATGGTATGCTTACAGTTGTTTTAATCTCTCTGTTATGTATTTTCTTTAATACTGTGTTGAATGTATGGATTTATGTTGAATGTTTGAAGTCTGAGAGAGAGAGAGAGAATGAGTTTCAATTGTTTCTCTTCCTAAGTGAGAGAAGTTCCTGCAAGGAGTGCAGTGAAGCATCCGCAAGGTGTGCATTGATGAAGTTTTGAGTCGTATCTTAGAAAGATCAGGAGGGATACCGTTGTTCTCATTCCAACAGAAGTGCAGGTGAAGCACTGAAGTCGTACAAGGTGTGCACAGGCTATTCAAGGCATTATAACTTATCAACTAAGGTTTAAGGTTGAAATATTGTTGTTGCAAGGAGTGCACAGAGTCAAAATATCAAATAGCCAGGAGTATTTGAACGATTGCCGCAAGGAGTGCGTGCAAGAGTCCCTTTAGAGACTCGAGTTTACAAGTTAAATATCAGAAGGGATAACACCTTTGAACACTTCAAAGGAAGATGAAGATAGAAACACTTCAAGGGAAGGAAATTTGTTGTTTCACAGATATTCTCAAGGAAGAAATCGAACGGTTGAAATTCTCCATGGAGAACTTGCGAAGCCGCGAGGACTGTAGGATCTAGAGAAGTTGCAGGGTTGTTAGAGGTAGGCGAACTCATCACTCCAGGATCCAGAATCAACATGGATTGTTGACCGTGATTTGCACAAATCATTAGATCATCTCGATATCTTGGGGATCCTGACTGCAAAGAGTGGACCATAGAGGAACAAAAGTCCCAAAGTCGCGAGTAGTGACATAAATCTCCGTGGAGTTTCAAAATTTCAGCATTTCTCTTGTCGGAAAGCAGAGGAGGTAGCATTTGGGATCGAGAGTTCTGATCTTGTGAGAAGCAGAGGGAGAGATCCATACCATTGGATCAAAGCTGCAGGAGAGTGGTCAGATCTGAATCTACGTGGAATATCATATATCGTGAATAAGGAGGGCAGACGAAATCCTTTGGTTGCGCGAATTCTTGAATAGCGAGAAGTAGGAGCAACCTCTTCGCTACATCGCATATCGGGATCTCGGAGGTCGAAAGAAGTTATTTTCGATTGAAAAAGTCACAAGATTATGAGTTCTGAGGGTCGCTGAAGGATTCAAACCTTCGTTGGATTTCACGTCTCAGAATCTCATAAAAAGGGGGGGCCATAGATTCAACCATTCAACTCGCGAACCTGGGAGTTGCGAGAGAGAACAACATTTAGCTCTAGCCAGTGGTTATGCACAAAGGCGCTAATAAGAAAGAGCCATACCCATCTCATCTTGGGTATTGGGGTTAGGAGAGGAGAAGTCAAGGGTCTTCAACCCGCGAACACGTGAGTTACGAAAGGTGCTTGAGAAAGGACCTGTGGATTGAAATTGTTAAAGTTTTCGGTAGGGAGCCAAAGAAGCCACTTCAACTTAAGGAGAATTTACAATGATCCTGCACAGATCTTGGCCTGAGGGCCGGGGTCTACACCAGTTTGGTATCAAGAACAAACGTCTTTTCTTTTTGTAGTAGAGAAAAGATGATGAATTTTACATCCATGTCACCGAAAAGAAGAGACAGACCAATGCCTGATCTAGTAGTGGAAAGAGAAATGTGAAAATTACGTGCCAGGCTTGATGCCATGGAGACAGTACAGAGGTTCATAGTTAATGCTGGAGATATCAGCGAATATGACAGTGAAAATGAAGTTGTACACGAAGAAGAAGTTGCAGTCGAAGATGTTGCGGATGAATGCCTATTCAGGGCTATTGCTAGGATAGGTACCAGAGAAAAAATGGACATTCCAGTATATGAAGGAAACTTGGATGTTGAAGAGCTTATAGACTAGATTAGAGATCTGGATAAATACTTTGACTATGAGGATGTCGAGGAAGATAAGAAAGTCAAACATGATGTCACTAGACTTAAAGGGCATGCAACACTATGGTGGGATGAACTGTAGGCTGATAAACGCTGCAAGGGAAAGCAAAAAATCAAAAGTTGGGATAAAATGGTTGCGAAGATGAAATCCAAATTCATACCCAAGGATTATCGAGTCACTCTGTTTCGGAGGATGCAGAATTTGAGACAGAAGCTGATGTCAGTGAAGGAATACACTGAAGAATTCTACAAGATAAACATCAGAGCAGGTCATCAGGAAAGAAATGATGAAAAAGTTGCCAGGTACATGAATGGTCTGAGATATGACATCCAAGACAAGATGAGCATGATGATCATTCATACTGTAGAATATTCTTATCAGATAGCTCTAAAAGTTGAAGAGAAGATGAGCTGAAAGCAAGGTCAAAGAGGCCGAGATAGAAGTCAAGACAGAGGCAAAACAATTTCCCAAGACAAAACTCGAAAATCTAAGGAAGAAGGGGAGAAACCTCAAACTCATCATGAGAGAGGAGGAAGCTCACAAAGAAGGCAATATGCTGATAGAAATACTTTTCCTCGAGCCAGAGGAAGAGGAAGAGGCTGAGGAGGTGAAGTGAAATGTTTTTTCTACTAGAAAAACAGACATAAATCTTATGAGTGTTCAGATAGGAATAAAGAAGGTGGTGAGACTCACATTGTCGAAGCTCAAGGAAAAAATGTTGAGGTAGAAGATGTTGAGGGCAGAAGATCCTTAATGATGAGGAAAGTTCTCTTAACACCAAAGAAGGAGACAGAGAACCCAACCCAAAGAAACAATCTATTTCAGACTACTTGCAAAACAAAAGATACAGTATGCAAAGTCATCGTGGACAATGGTAGCACAGACAATCTCATTTCTACAGAGATGGTAGATGGAGCTGGAGACTATCGTACATCCAAGCCCATAAAAAGTTTCGTGGCTACAAAAGGGACATCATGTAAATGCCACTAAACAATGTTTAGTTGAATTTAAAATAGGAGGATATAAGGATGAAATATTATGTGATGTCATTCCCATGGATGTTTGTCATCTATTGTTGGGTAGACCATGGCAATATGACATAAATGTGATTCTTGATGGGAGGAAAAACACATACACCCTGGAGAAGAATGGGAGAACTCACATGTTGTTGCTGATTAATGATAAAAAAGTAAAAACATAGACAAGCAAACTTCTCATGAGTGGGAAGGAACTTCTTAAGGAGGTTAAGAAGAAGGAAGACATACAATTTATTGTGGTTAGGAAGCCAAAAATTGTTTTGACCAGTACAAGAGTAGATGATTTACCAGAGGAAATCTAGAAGTTGATCGAAGAGTTTGTTGATATAGTAGTGGACTAACTACCTTGTTCATTGCCACCGATCATGAGTATAAGTCATCACATTGATCTTATACTTGGAGCCAATTTACCAAACAAAGAAACGTACAGTTTGATGCCATAGGAGAATGAAGAAGTCAAGAGACAGGTCCAGGATTTAATGGACAAAGGATTGATTAGAGAGAGCTTGAGTCTATGCATTGTTCCAACAGTGCTTAGCCCAAAGAAAGATGGAGGCTGGAGAATGTGTACAGACTCAAGGGTGATCAATAAGATCACCATTAGATACATATTTCCATTGCCAAGGATGGACAATTTGATGGATTGCTTGAGTGGAGCAAGATTTTTTTGAAAGGTCGATTTGAAAAGCGGATATCATCAGATTCGTATGAGAGAAGGTGATGAATGGAAGACAACATTCAAGACGAATGAAGGGCTATATGAATGTATTTTTATGCCATTTGGCTTAACAAATGCGCCTAATAATTTCATGAGATTGATGAATGAAGTCCTTAAGGATTTCATTGGGAAATTCGTCATTGTATATCTTGACAATATATTAATTTTCAGCAAGACTGAAGAAGAGCACTTAAAGCATTTAGCTGCAGTAATGGCGAGATTAAAACAAGAGAAATTGTTGATTAATATGAAGAAATCATCATTTATGAGGACAAAACTCATTTATTTGGGTTTTGTTATCTTTTCGAATGAGTTAAAGATGGACCTGGAAAAGGTGAATGCGATCAAGAATTGTTCATCGCTGAAAAGTGTGTTTGAAGTTCGAAGCTTCCATGGTTTAGCTAGTTTCTACAGGAAATTCATCCAAAATTTCAGTGGGATTAGTGCATCGATGATGGATACAATGAAGAAAAAACACAAATATTTTCATTGGACAGAGGAAGCAGAGAAGAGTTTCAATCTGCTGAAGAAGAAGATCACGGAACAACCAATTCTAGTTTTGTCGGATTTTAGCAAGACATTCCAGGTCAAGTGTGACATGAGTGGGTTTGCAATTGGAGCGGTCTTGAGCCAAGACGATAGGTCGGTTGCATACTTCAGTGAGAAATTGAATGAAGCGAAGATTAAATACTCAACATATGATAAATAATTTTATGCAGTCATACAAGCGCTGAAGAAATGGAGACATTATTTGGTTCCTAAAGAGTTTGTTTTGTACAGTGATAATCATGCTTTATAATTCGTGACTCAACATAAGAATTTGAACCAAAAACATACTAAATGGGTTGAATTCATGTAGAATTTTACTTTTGTAACTAAGCATATTTCTATAACTACTAACAAAGTTGTTGATGCTTTGAGCAGGAAATGTTTGCTTATGCAGGAATTTAGAGTCAAAACTTTGGGTTTTGATAACCTCAAAGAAATGTATAGGGATGACCCAGATTTTAAGGAAGCGTATGAGGAATCTGAGAATCCAATTCTCAGAGACAGAACCCAATGGATTGAATACATAATCCAGGATGGATTGCTATTTGGGGGTAATCAACTATGTATTCCAAAATGCTCCATGAGGGAGAATTTGCTGAAAGAAAAACATAGTGGAGGATTGGTCGGACACTTCAGTCATGACAAGACATTCTCAAAATTGAATGGCTCATATTTTTGGCTAGGGATGAGAACATATGTTAAGAAATTTGTGGACATGTGCAGGATTTGTCAACACACAAAAGGGAGAAGGCAGAACACAAGGTTATACCAGCCATTACCCATACCTGCAAGGTTGTGGGACGCAATGAGCATGGATTTCATATTGGGACTGCCAAGAATGCAAAGAGGCTATGATTTGATCTTTGTGGCAGTCGACATATTTTTCAAGATGGCACATTTTATACCATGCTAGAAAACCAATGACGCAACTCTTATTTCGAACTTGTTTTTCAAAGAAGTCATCAGACTTCACGACTTGCAAAGGAGTATAGTTTTTGATCGGGATACTAAGTTCGTGGGACATTTCTGGAGGACTTTATGGAAGAATATGGGGACAAGTTTGTCATTTAGCTCAGTGTATCATCCTCAAATGGATGGGTAGACATAAGGCGTGAACAAATGATTGGGGGACTTGTTGAGAAGCTTAGTGACTGAACACAACAGTCAATGGGAACACATTCTGCCACAGGAAGAATTTTCTTACAATGACTCACTCAACAAAAGCATAGGACAGAGTCCATTCCAAATTGTATATGGAATGTATCCAAGAGGAGTATCTAAATTGAAAGATTCAGAACAAGCTGAAATTAGAAGTGCTAGTGCAAAAGACTTTGCAGAAGCAATGAAGGAGCTTCACAACCAAGTCAAGGAGTGATTGCAGAGTTCAAGCCAAGAATATAAGTGCAGAACAAATCAACATAGGCGAGAACTTCAATTTGAAGTTGGTGATCTGGTTCTTGCACATCTGAGGAAGGAAAGGTTCCCAAGGGGAACATATAACAAACTGAAGATGAAAACTATCGGACCATGCAAGATCATAAATAAATTTGGGGCAAACACATATGAGATTGAATTACCTGATGGGATTGGTATTTCATCGATATTCAATGTTGCAGATTTGTACCCTTACATAGTTGAAGAAATAGGAACAGAGGATGAATAGACAGAGGTTCAATGGACCAAACAAATGCCTGTAGCTGAAAAGCCATAGATGGAAAGAATAATTGACAAGAGAGTCAGCAGGAAGACTAGAAGAAAAGAGTATTTTGAATACTTAGTCAAATGGAAGGGACATCTAGTTGAAGATTCCAGTTGGGAAGATGAAGCAGAAATTCATAAGCATGGATAGACCGTGTAAGAGCTCATGAATAGGAGTTCATGAAAATTTTCAAGCGAGAGAGTATGATGCAGGAGCATCGTCAGTAGCCAAACAAGCGTGAAGGCAGAAGACAGCTGGAAGACCACCAACGCATGTTTTTTAAATGTTTTTGAAACATTAATGTAATGGTCAAAGGGAAGTGTACTTGCATATTGTAAAAATATCATGAGAGATTCACTCTCATCTGTAGAATGTAGAGGCATTTATGCATAGTTAATGAAAGTAGGTAGATTTGAATTATAGATTAGATAGTTTAGAAGAGTAGGAGGGAAAAACGGATATAGACACCCTCGTCTTTGTAGTATTGTACCATTAGCATAGAAAAGAAGAGGAGAGCTATAGTAGAGAGTTGAAAGGAGAAGTCCATGTACAGGAGCTTTGAATTAATATATAAAGCTTTGAATCATATTTCATGGTGTTATGATGTTTTCTGTTTATACATGGTGAATGGTATGCTTACAGTTGTTTTAATCTCTCTGTTATGTATTTTCTTTAATACTGTGTTGAATGTATGACTTTATGTGTAACAACCCTAGTTGAATAAATGTTTAAGGATTATTAAGTAAAAATTAATTAGGGGATTAATTGTCTTAATATAGTATTAATTAAACAAGATTGGTATAATGATACTAATTAAATAATTATTAATTAATTAATTGTTGCAATTTGAATAATTAATTGATTAATTAATTACATGTTACATTTATTGACATGGGTATTAAATTAATAGGGATAATAAATTATAAGTTAATTTGTTAAATACATAGGTACACGGGAAGGGATAAGACATTGAATATAAAGGGATAAGAAATTAATTATGAGGGGATAAGGTAATAAATGGGTGGATAAGGAAGTAAATGCAAGAGGCGGTGAAGGAAGGATATGGAGGGGGAGGAGGTTTACAAAGGGGATTATCATTCTACGGGAGATTGGGGATTGTTTGATGGGGYTCTCCTAGATTTGCAGAGGGGGGGAGTTGAGTTTTGGAGTCAGATTGGATCAGTAAAGGCACCAGTTTGCTGGAGGTTTTGGGCACGGGGGCCAGGATATCCATATGATATACTGGAGCTAGGTAGTTGTCCTAGTTGGCAGGGAGGATAGTAGGTTTGGGCAGTGTTGGTCAGTGCATCAGGCAGCAGGAAGGCAACAACAAGGCAGCAAGGCGAATTAGCATCAGACCCAGGTAATTTAAATTGTGTATTTGTTTTATTTTTCTATAAAATTTTATTATTTGTTGATAAATTTATATGAAAATGTGCTCAATTAAAGGAATATTTGAATTTTATTGTTTTTCTCAATTAAAAGAAATTAGTGAATTTTCTGAAATCAATACTGTTACAATTTACGTAATTATTTGACGTTAAATATATTCGGCCCCTACATTATGTTGAATGTTTGAAGTCTGAGAGAGAGAGAGAATGAGTTTCAATTTTTTCTCTTCCTAAATGAGAGAAGTTCCTGCAAGGAGTGCAGTGAAGCGTCTGCAAGGTGTGCGTTGACAAAGTTCTAAKTCTTATCTCAGAAAGCTYAGGAGGGATACCATTGTTTTCATTCYAGCAGAAGTGGGGGTGAAGCACTGAAGCCGTGCAAGGTGTGTGCARGCTAGTCGAGGCCTTAGAACTTATCAACTAAGGTTGACRGTTGAAATATTGTTGTTGCAAGGAGTGCRCAGAGTCRAAAGATCAAATACCCAGGAGTATTTGAATGATTGACACAAGGAGTGCGTGCAKGAKTCCCTTTAGAGACTCGAGTTTACAAGTTATATCTTAGAAGGGATAACACCTTTGAACACTTCAAAGGAAGATGGATATCGAAACACTTCAAGGGAAGGACGTTTGTTGTTTCACAAAGATTCTCGAGGAAGAAATTGAACGGTCGAAATTCTTCTTGTAGAACTTGCGAAGCCACGAGGAATGTAGGATCCAGAGAAGTTGCAGGGTGGTTAGAGGTAGGTGAAATCATCACTCTAGGATCCAGAATCAACGTGGACCATTGACTGTGCTTTGTACAAACTGTCAGATCATCTCGGTATCTCAGGGATCTTGACTGTGAAGAGTGGAGCATAGAGGAATGAAAGTCCCGAAGTCGTGAGTCGCCATAGGAGGGAGATATCCATACCTTTGGATCAAAGCCATAAGAGAGCCATCAGATTTGAATCTACATGGAATATCACATATCATGAATAAGGAGGGCAGACCAAATCCTTTGGTTGCGTAAATTCCCGAATAGCGAGAAGTAGGAGCAACCTCTTCACTACACTGCGTATAGGGATCTATGAGGTCGAAAGAAGTCAGTTTCAATTGAAAAAGTCACGAGCTTATGAGTTCCAAGGGTCACTGAAGGAGTCAAACCTTCATTGGATTTCGCGTCTCGGAATCTTGTAAAAAGGGGGGGGCGTAGATTCAACCGTTCAAATCGCGAACCTGTGAGTTGCGAGAGAGACTAGCATTTATCTCTAACCGATGGTTACGCGTGGAGGCACTAATAAGAAAGATCCATACCCATCTCATATCGGGTATCGACGTTAGGAGAGGAGAATTCGAGGGTCTTAAATCCACGAACACGCGAGTTGCGAAAGGCGCTTGCGCAAGGACCTATGGATCAAAATTGTTAAAGGTTTTGGCAGGAAGCCAAAAAAGCCGCTTCGGCTTAAGGAGAATTTAGAATGATCCTGTGCGGATCTTGGCCCAAGGGTTGGGGTCTGTACCACACTCCAAATAGTTATGAGGCATGAGAAGTGTTATCGGTGAGTAAAACATAAATTCCATCTTTTCTGCATTCTTCAATCTTCAGTACCTGCAGAAATAATTTGGTGTAGATTTTGCTTGGAAGTCCTTCGGCTCTGATACCATGTAAATGTGTTGAACTTACACATAATAGATCTAGGTAAACAATGATACACACATTTGTAGAGAGAATAGAATAAAGAAGAAGAAGGAGAGAAAGAATGAAATAATTCTCATTAACTGTCTTCCACACTCAAAGAGTGAATAATTTACAGTAGATATAGGATATATGAGTAACTGATGAGCCATAGTGGTGGTCTAGAGTGATCTGGACACACACCAACAGTTACAGGAGTGAACTTCCACCTAGTCTAGTCTCTCAGGCAGCTTTTATTCATACCTTGTTAAAACTCCATTTTGTTGAAACTCTATTTTACTGAAACTCTGTTTTGCTGAAACTCTATTTCCACTAAATGTTATATTGTTTTCATACAATTCATTCATAGATAATTGTAATCATTTTGATTAGTAATTCTATTTGCAGAATGAGTTTATGAAAGTGTGATAATCAGAGACAGGTGTTGAAGATTCCTTCTTTGGGGAATAGGGTCATGTTCTCTGTTACAGAATAGTTAGCCTTCAGTACTTGTTAATCATTTTAATTGGTAATTTTTTTTGCAGAATGAGTTTATGAAAGTGTGATAATCAGAGACAGTGTTGAAGATTCCTGCTTTGGGGAATAGTGTCTTGTTCTCTGTCATAGAATAGTTAGTCTTCTTTGCAGTGTGATAAAAGGTTCCTTTTTCCTAGGTTGTTGTTTCTTAATGTAATCCAGGATTCTTCTGATAATTATTTTCCTTTGAATCTTAAATTCTGCAATAGATAGATTGCTTTTACTATAATTTAAAGTAGAACTTTAGTCTGTTCAAAGAAAGGTGTGATTAGTGTACTTTTACTACAACTCTAGATCGCTTTTGAGATTGAGCATATACAATGTGTGATTGCCTTTGAAATAAACATATTTCCCTAGGTTGACAATTTATGTAACACTTGATTCTTTAATTAATAAGCAATTATAGTGACCAACATTTTGGCGCCGTTGTCGGGGAAGACAATTATAGATTTCAAAAGAATTTACGTTTTTATTTTAGATGTACAGATTGCATGAGAGGACGTGGATCCCCCAAGGAAACTGATCCTCCAGGTGGCAGGGGAAGAGGAAGAGGAGGAAGAAAGACTTTCATTTTCCAGATTATATCAAAATCTGAATCTGTTGTTCCTCAATGACCAAGCTCTCAAAAACCAAAGCCTCAACCTTCCTTTCAAGAGAAATTTGAAACAGAGATAGTTGAAAAACCAGCAGATGACATTGAGGATCGAGCAAGTGCAGCAGGGGAACAAACAAAAGAAACCATGGATGGATATAATGAAGAACTGCACCATGAGGAATAGGTAGGTCTTGAAGCAGAGGTAAATGATGAAAACTCTTTTTCTACCTTAGGATTTCCTATTGGTGATCTTTCTAGAGGAGTAGCTCCAATGAAGAATATTCCACTTTCAATTTTACCTAACTTTCATGGTTTATCTTCTAAAGATCTTGATGAATTCCTTTTCGAGTTTGACATATTATGAAGAAGTTATGATTACATTTCCAATGCTTAAAAATTAAAGCTATTCCTAGCAACATTAAAAGGAAATGCATTAAGATGGTTCATGAGTCTTGGAGGTCATGTAATCACAACATGGGATCATATGAAACAAAAATTTCTGCACAAATATCAAGACTATTGTCGAATAAGAGAAAAAAGAGAGGAATTATTCAAGATGATACAGAAAGAGGATGAAAATATGGAGGACTTATTGGAAAGGCTACAGTATAATCTACAAATATCCAGTCACCCTGATGTAAGTAAGGATATTCTTAAAACAATATTATTAAAAGGAGTAAGGGATGACTGTCTAGATATGCTGAATATGCTGGGAAAAGGGGACATATCTAAAGAATCATATGATGAAATTTTTAACCTCTGTAAAAGATGTTCAAGAGGAGCTGCAAGGAATAGATCAAACAATAGGGATACCACATTTTCAATATTTCAAAAATCAGCCAGTGGAGGAGCAACAAGAGCCGAAATAGGTAATCTACTTGAGGAATTTAAAACTAAAATGTTAAGCTCTTTTGCTTCACAAATTGACACCTTGCAGATTCAAAGGAAACAAGTCGAAGCAGAAGCAACTCTATCCATATTTTGTTCCAAATGCAGAGATAAGCACCCACGAAGGGAATGCCCATTGGAAAAAAAGATAATTTGCACCATTTGTGATAAGGATCATGAAACTCAACAATGCCCTTCTTTACCAGGAATCAAAGCAACATTACAACCAACCAATGAAGAAGTTGAAGTTGTCTATCTGTTGACACAGAGAAGGAAATGGAAACCACGGGGACAAGGTACAAATCCTAATATGCCATTTACATCTTCTAATCGTTGGAATAATTATCCTTCTTTTAGTCAAGAAAATTACCCTCCCTTCAATCAAATGAATTACCCACCCATGCAACAAACAAACCCTCCCTTTGTAGACCCAACAATATGGAC
>ML823865.1:56068-67378 GCA_009831015.1 Picea engelmannii
AGTTCATGTCATGGGTGATTTGTCTGCACTAATGTCGGGTAAAGCTCCTCCAATTAAATATGGTGATCCCGACCATCCTACTGTCACAGTGAAAATTGGAAAAACAATAATCCCTTGAGTTCTGGTAGACTTAGGCGCTGCTATCAATATTATGACTCTTGAAACTTCACAACTATTACAGTTGAAGGATGAAATCAGAGATACCCCAACCATTCTAGAATTATCTGACCGTTCTACAATCAAACCGGAAGGAGTCATCGAAGACCTAATTATCCTAGAATTATCTAGCTGACTTTGTGGTATTACAACCTAAAACAAAGTTGGGGGGTCACCCTCTAATTTTGGGCAGGCCTTGGCTAGCCACAATAGATGCCTTTATCAGCTGTAGATCTGGTTCAATGACAATTTCCAATGGATATGAGACCAAACAACTTACTCTCTACCCTCACGCTACACCCTTATTTAATAATGACAATTCCTTATGGGTGGATTTTGATGATCAAACTACTCAACCTATCTTGACTATCAGACAAGCCTTAAGCCTTAAAGACGTCAATGAGGATGAAGTAATTAATAATTTTATTTGTGAACCCTCCTCTGTGACTCCAGAAACACATAATCAACTAGATGCACTTTTGGAGTCAGATACCCAGGAAAACCTCAACTCTAAAGACCTACCTCAAACATCGGCTACCATCTCTTCTAAAAGTATACCAGTAGAAATTGAACTTGCAAAACACTAAATATAAACCCCAACTTGATAGCTACTGAAACACAACAATTAATGAAGTTACTTCTTGAACATAAGGAAGCATTTGCATGGGACTATACAGATATGAAGGGAATCTCTCCTGAATTATGTACTCATCGTATCTATATTAAGGAAGATTGTTGACCGATCTGCCAATCTCAATGACAAATGAACCCTAATTTAAGAGAAATTCTTAAAAAGGAACTTCAAAAATTGCTTAATGGGTTTATATATCCTATATCTGACAGTGAATGGGTTTCCCCATTGGTAATAGTTCCTAAGAAAAATGGGAAATGGAGAGTGTGTGTAGATTATAGAGCCTTAAATAAAGCCACTCAAAAATATCACTTTCCAAATCAAAATTGCACCCCAAGACCAAGATAAGACCACTTTTACTAGCCCATGAGGAACTTTTTCTTATAGAGTCCTCCCATTTGGACTATGTAATGCAATAGAAACCTTTCAAACAACAGTTATAGGAATCTTTTATCATATGATTAATGACTCTATGGAAATTTTTATGGATGATGTTACCCCTTATGGTGTCTCTTTTGAAGAAGCACTACAAAACCTTGAGAAAGTACTTAAACAATGTATACAAGCCCACCTCTCCTTAAGCACAAAAAATTCCATATGATGATGAGTGAAGGAGTAGTACTGGGACATTTTATTTCATCTCAAGGAATTCAGGTGGATCCATCCAAGATACAAGTCATTAAAGACCTTGTTATTCCCAAAACCCAAACATATGTGAGAAGTTTCTTAGGACATGTTGGATACTATAGAAGATTTATCAAAAAAAATTCCAAAATAGCTTCTCCTTTGTTTGTGTTACTTATAAAAAATGTTGAATTGAAGTGGACTAATCTTTGCCAGGAAGCATTTGATACACTCAAATATCAGTTATCTATAGCTCCTATTCTAAGAGGACCTGATTCAACATTTCCCTTTCATATATCCTTTGATTCTTCAGATAATACAATAGGAGTTGTCTTGGGACAAGAAGAAAATCATATCCCTTATGCTATTTACTTCATTAGAAAGAATATGAGTCCTGTTGAACTTAACTATACAGTTACCGAAAATGAATTTTTAGCAGTTATCTATGCTATTAATAAATTTCGACATTACATCACTGGCTATCCTACTTTTTTCCATACTGATCACTCAACTATCAAATATTTAATGAACAAATCTGTCACAAATGCTCGAGTCACCAGATGGTTACTATTATTAAAAGAATTTGATATTACAATTGTAGATAGACCAGGAAAAGAAAATGTAGTTGTTGATTTTCTTTCTCGGTTAACACCTGATGATAATAATCCAGTAGATGATTCCTTTCCTAATGAATATCTATTTGTAGTATCTTCTCACTCACCATGGTATGCAGACATCACTAACTACTTGGTTGTAGGGAAGTTACCACCACACCTATCCCATCGAGAGAAAAGAAGAATGATTCAACAAAGAGCTCGATATAGCTCGATAAGTGGGTGTCGTTTCCACACAAGACTTGATCAAGAAATCTGAATATGAATTAGAGAAAATGAGGTTTATGAATTACTAAAAGCTTGTCATGATTTCCCTTGTGGAGGGCATTTCGCTGATAAGAGAATAGCACATAAAATTCTCAGGATGGGTTATTATTGGCCCTCACTTTTTAAATATGCAAAGAAATATGTTCGTGACTATGATAGCTGTCAAAGAATGGGTCAACCTAATCATAGAGATGAAATGCCATTAAATCCCCAGGTAGTACTCAAACCATTTGAAAGATGGGCCTTAGATTTTGTAGGACCCATTAACCCTCCATCCAATCAAAAAGTTTATATAGTGGTCTGCACAGATTGTATGACCAAATGGGTGGAGGCTAAAGAACTCCATAGAGCTACTAAAGAAGTTGTTCTATATTTTTTATTTGAAGATTTCTTTATCAGATTTGGAGTGCCTAGAGAATTAGTCACAGATGGGGGACCTCCTTTCACTTCTCATGGTTTTAAAGCCATCCTTCAAAAATATCATATTCATCATAGAATGACTACACCATACCACCCCCAAGCCAATGGACAGGTGGAAAGCACAAATAAAGTAATAGAAGCCATTCTCACAAAATCAGTGAAGGAAAATAGAAAGGATTGGTCTCAAAGGATCCCTGAAGCATCATGGGCTTACAGAACTACCTGGAGAAATACTACAGGATTCTCCCCCTATGAATTAGTTTATGGAAAAAGTGTTGTCTTTCTTGTGGAATTTGAAATCAAAACCTTAAGGACTACTTTAGCTGTTGACCTTGATTTGACTGATGCACAAACAACCAGGTTGCAATAGCTTAATGAATTGGATGAAAAAATACTAGATGTCATTCATTAGACAAATATGATTCAACAACAAAGAACAAAATGGCATGATAAAACCATCAAGCATAAGCAATTCCAAAAAGGTAATTGGGATTTACTGTATGATTCTCGATTTAAAGAATTTCAAGGGAAACTACGTACAAGATAGCTAGGACCTTACGAAGTGGATATTGTTTTCCCCAATGGAACAGTAAGGCTCCTCACAATTGATGACTCTAAAAAATCGTTATTAGTGAATGGTCATCGACTTCATTTGTACCAGCGCCCCATTTCCAAAGAATATTTTAAGGCCACATGTGTGGCAGATTCACATTATCTCTTTTTAGAAGAGCCTCCTGCCCCTCACTGCAATTAATTTTTCTGAATTTAATTTCTTTAGTATTAGATTAAATTTCTTTTACTAATAATCCCTGTCAAGAAATGACATGTTACAATTGATTCTTTTGTAGTTTCTCAGGCCTACCAAGAAAGGAAAATCTTACTACAAGCATATCCAAGCTTCATTTTGTGAAGAATTTCTCCCTCTTTCTTCAATCCATTCATCCTCACTTCCCATTCAACATCCCCATCATTCATCCTTCTTTATTTTCTTTCCTTTCCATTCCCTTTCCCCATTTTCCCCCATTGCTGAAACACCACTGTTCAACAACATTTTCCTCATTTTTCCCATTGTTGAAACACCACTGTCCAACAACATTTTCCTCATTTTTCCCATTGTTGAAACACCACTGTTCAACAACTTTTTCCTCATTTTTCCCATTGCTGAAACACCACTCTTCAACAACAATTTCCTCATTTTTCTCATTTTTTTCCATTGTTGAAACACCACTGTTCAACAATATTTCACCCTTTTTCCCATTGCTGAAACACCACCCTTCAACAACTTTTTCCTCATTTTTTCCCATCTTTCCCATTGCTGAAACACCACTGATCAACAACATTTTTTCCCATTTTTCCTTGTTGCTGAAACACCATTTCTTCAGCAATATTCTCCATTGTTAAAATATCACTCTTCAATAAACATTTTTCCATTCTTTTCCTGTTGTTGAAACGCCACTTTTTCAGCATTTCCTGTCAATAAAAACATCTGCTTCAACTCTTTCGGTCTCACTTCTCCTATTTTCATACTACATTTTGTCCTTTCACGACCTTCTCTCATGATTAAACAAACCCTTGATACAATTTCTCTAATAAATCCAAAGTCTCTCCCATGGTTACTGCAGATCTATTATGGATAGGCACTATATTTTTCGAAGTACAAATCAAAGGTAAAGATGAGGTATGTAAACTTTATATGTAAATACAATTGAACTATGGCTAATGAGAAGATCCCAATTCATTATTATCATTCACTTAAAGTCACTATTTTAGCCGTAGTTGGGGGGGGGGGATATCGAAATCTTATGCCATCATTTCACATGAACCGACTACCGTCACTCCTTTTTACCCATCATTTCATTTTTTTTCACCACCATTTGCATGCCTTCATCCGCAAAACTTAATCTGCTCGGAAGCAGTTACTTGACTCTCTGACTGTGCATTCTACTGAGATGTTATCTATGGGAGGCCCTGTTATACGATACGAACCCACCACGACAACCCTGCTAGAATTAATCCAAAAGTCTACCAAATCTTTCAGCAGACAAGCTGGTTGGGTTATTTTAAGAGGCTCTAGGGATTTGATCAACAACAGGTTCTTCAATTTGCTCAGAATCTTCAACAAGACCATTATATTGTTCAAGGGGTTAGGATTCTAGTCACAGAGGATGATATAGCACAGCTTTCAGGTCTTCCCGTCACTGGCATTTGATGGTTCAGCCGTAAACACATCATCCTTAATGCCCAACAGGATTTTCTCTTGCCATGAGAACAAGTTGAGCCAAAAGGCGAGGGTGTTCGACTTAGCTCATTTCCGCCTCCTTGGTTGAAAGTTACAGAGTTTGTCAAGCACTATCTCACCTGTGAAGGCTGATACCAGGTAGTTTACCAGTACAATTTTGTCTTGTTATCTCATTTACAACATGCTAGATTGGTGAATATTCCCTACTATCTTCTCGGGTGTCTTAGAAATATGTCACATTATTGTAACAAGGCTAAAAATCCCACCCTTTCCCTCACCCATCACCATCTTGTTCAACTACTCATCCAAAAGGGTTTTTCCCAACAAAACCCTCCCCTAAACAATCCGCCCATAAACCCTCAGGAAGCTGCTAAACATCCTGAAAATCCTCATGAAGAGAAACCACAAAACCTTCCTAACCCTCCGAAAATACCTATTAATCTGCCTACAGATCCAACTGATCCAATTAACCCTCCTAACTTACCAAGTCCACCCCACAACTTACCAGAATCATCTACTCCTACTGTTCATATCCTTAGCGATGATTTTGAAACAGATAAACCTGATAACCCTCCTTGCCCCATCACTGAGGAAAAACCCACATGCAAAAGAAAGAAGCAAATTCCTACTTTTCCTTTCTTTTTACCAAAAAAATGAACGAGGGCTTCAACAAGAGCAGCCACTACTGCCACTGCCCTAAACCCCCAACCCATTTTTCTAAAAACCCATATGCCTCTACCCTCCCAAACTCCAGAATTTTTACATGTTCATCCCACGGGCACTGAAACACAAGAAATAGAAGCCCAAGATGTTGTGACATCATTTTCTTTACATCAAGTAGCTGAAACACAAGAAACAACTACTCATTCAATAGCTAAAACACAAGAACCAACTATAGCTGTTACACAAGAACCAGCTACAGTTGCAACACAAGAACCAGCTACTGACTTCATTCCTGAAATATAAGAATCAGATGCCCAGGATGCTGCAACAGTAGCTGTTACACAAGAACCAACTACTCATTCAGTAGCTGAAACATAAGAACCAACTATATATGTTACACAAGAACTAGCTACAGCTGAAACATAAGAACCAGTTGCTGACTTTATTCCTAAAATTCAAGAATCACATGCCGAGGGTGTGGAAACACTATTTTCCTTACATCAAGTGGCTGAAACACAAGACTCAGCTACTAGTTTTGTAGCTGCTCTGCAAGAACTAGCTACCGAGGTTGTGACTGCTACACAAAAACCAGTCACCCCTCTTGATATACCAATGACAGATCAACAAATAGAACCAACAATGGCTTCTCTCTTACAAGAGAATGAGTTTCTAAGATCATAACTAGAAGCTTACAAACAAGAGCTAGTAATGGAAAAGGAAGCTTATGACAGGGAACTTAATTTGTATACCTTAGCTCACGTAGCGGCCATAGAAGAAAAAAACAAAAAAGATGATCAGTGTAGAGAGTATATGTGCAGCCAATGTGGGAATATTTATTATCAAGTAGGCTACAAAGTGGTTCAAATTCCAATGCCTGGAGCTTCCCCCGCACATACGACTTTTGCATTTAAAGAAGAAGAACACCCTACTACTACACAAGAACTAATAGGACCTTCCACTTGGCCTACAACAACTGCTACATATGAAGCCCCTGTTTTTATTAGTAAAGCTGTACAAACACTACCTATTGATGAATCCTCCCCTCCTAGCAAGATCAGTACCCCTACTCTTGTGGAACAAGCCACTCAGACTCTACCTCATCCTACCACTTGCGATGCTGAAACAAAAACTCAACCATGGAATGAGCACACAATAATGGACAAATGGAAAAAGGAGCCTGCTATTACATAGGACAAAAGTCTGCAGGAGCACTGACTACTTTGGCTGAACCACATCTTTTCAAACTGGGAAGCTTTGGAGCAAACACGTCAAGAATCTCGTGCCCATAAGAAGCAGAATGAAGAGTTAAAAGGAAAATTGCTCCTGATGTTTGATTTGGTACAAAAATTGTTGGCTACTAGGAAACCATCCTCAAATTACTCTCTTTTCCTTATAGAATGACTTACACTTTTTCAGATTAAATCAATCAAAGAAGGAAGACCCTATGCAGTACTCAAACCAGAAGATTTTGTTAAAACCTTTGCAGAAGCATATACTATTGATCAACATATATTATGTGAAGTATATCTTCATAATGAAGCCATTCCTGAGAACATACACCTTAACCTTAACCCTCTTGTTGGTGATATCCAGATTCAGGCACTTGTCTCCTTCCTTACCAACCAGATTACGTGGCAGAATGATTTTCTAGCTACCAAGCACAATGAAGATAATTGTCTCCTCTAGATACGGCCAGAACCACAGAACGCTGCCACCTTTGTTGTAGAATATTACAAAATTTTGAAGAAACCAGGGATGACTCAATACATAAGGCAACTACAGGCAACAATACTTCAGGATTGCCAACAGTTTATTAAATCCACAGAGACTGCTGCCCTAGAAGAAAATAACACATTTTGGCAACAATCTTCTGAGAAAAGGCAGGAGCACAATCCCTTTAGTCCTACCAATCTTGACACAGCAATATCCCAGGTACCGAGTTACATCAAATGTGTCCAGCAATGTGTTGAAAATTGGATAGGTTATCAGTTCCATTTTCCCATTCTGTGGATGCCAACAGAGAAGTATCGAGCTCATCATAAGTTGCCCAAGAAGGTTGAAGCAACAACCTGACAAAGGCTACAAAGTGTTCAAGGATTCAGAGCTCCAATAGACAATACTTTCCACAACTACTGCTTAAGTAATTTGCACGCTCAGAGTCGGTATCCTGATTCAGATTCAGATTGAATTTGCTTGAGGAAATGCAACCTTTTTAGTTGGGGGGGATGTTAGGACCCTATAATGTAACTTTTTACTCACACTTTTTTCTATCATTACATCCTTTTCCCACTTATATTTAAGCCTACATTATCACCTTAACCTATTTCTCCAAAGGTATATAACGTTTCTTCTCTCTGCTATATGTTTAATTTGTTTTACATGTAATTTTACATTACTCTCATACTTAGCCATTAATAAGAAATATATAGTTGCTGAAACAGTTTGAACTACAGTTAATACTGTTGTTGCTTGAAGACCACGTTGCTGAAACAGTCAACAGTATGCAAATCCTGTTGCTGAAACAGTCCGTGATTTGCGATGTTGAAACAACATTTCACATACAACAGTAACAAGAAGGAGTTGTTACACTAGCTGCAATAGTCATACCTTAAGCCAACACCATTCAACCATTGCTCTTGCTTGAGACCACATTGCTGAAACAGTCAAATAGGACACAAATCCCATTGCTAAAACAACCCATGATTTGCGATGCTGAAACAATATTTTATAAATAGTAGTAGCAAGAAAAGATAAAAGAAGGAGCTATTACCCCGTCCGCAATAGTTGTACCTCAAGCCAGCACCATTCCAATGACTGTAACAACATTTTTCTATGAGATATCAGAATATCCTATTCCAGCATAGAATATTAGATCAGACTAAGAATATGATTTGTATGAACACATGTAATTTTATGCTTAATTGTATTAAGAGGATTCTCCTATTTAAATAGGGAGAAATCAACATTAGAGAGGGATTATTAAAGGCTTAGCTAGAGAGGAATTACAAAGAAGGAGGGGGTCACTTTGGATATTGTAACTTGATACATTTGACAGATGAATAAAAGATCATTCTGAGCATTTCTTCTTATTTCCTTTCATTTCTGGGGAATCTTGTGAGAAGGCAAGGGCCCACCTTCTTCACAAGATTCACCCATTATTTTTGTAGTGTGTTAGTATTGTTTTTATTCGTACCTTGTTAAAACTCTGTTTTGTTGAAACTCTATTTCCACTGATTGTTACATTGTTTTCATACAATTCATTCCTAGGTAATTGTTAATCATTTTGATTAGTAATTATGTTTGTAGAATGAGTTTATGAAAGTGTGATAATCAGAGACAGGTGTTGAAGATTCCTTCTTTGGGGACTAGGGTCATGTTCTCTATTACAAAATAGTTAGCCTTCATTACATGTTAATCATTTTAATTGGTAATTCTGTTTGCAGAATGAGTTTATGAAAGTGTGATAATCAGAGACAGGTGCTGAAGATTCCTTCTTTGGGGAATAGGGTCCTGTTCTCTGTCACATAATAGTTAGTCTTCTTTGCAGTGTGCTGAAAGGTTCCTTTTTCCTAGGTTGTTGTTTCTTAATGTAATCCATGATTCTTCTGATAATTATTTTCCTTTGAATCTTAAATTCTGCAATAGATAGATTGCTTTTACTATAATTTAAAGTAGAACTTCAGTCTGTTCAAAGCAAGGTGTGATTAGTGTACTTTTACTACAACTCTAGATTGCTTTTGAGATTGAACATATACAGTGTGTGATTGCCTTTGAAATAAACAGACTTCCTTGGGTTGACAATTTATGTAACACTTGATTGTTTAATTAATAAGCAATTATAGTGACCAACAGGACCCTTGAATTCTTTTACCCTAGTTTGTATAAATTTCTTGATATTTGGAAATCCATTCTACCCATTATCCAACTTTGAGCTCATAGTGAACTAAATTCATTAGCTACTATTATCATTTGTCTTCCTACAATTTCATTATATTGATTCTCCATTTCTCACTGCTGAGTGTAAAGGTAATTTTAGATGTAGTTTCTAGATATTGAGAACAATCCTAAGTTCTCAATATGCCTTGATTATAGTTAATGTTATGATGATTTTTATTTTGATCTGCTTAAAATCTTTGTTATTGTATTGTTCTCCTTTCTCGACACTTGGTCGATTAACCCAGACTTTCATTCAGTCTGGTTCAATTGAGAGGTACCAATCCCAAAAACAACTTATGGGATTTTCCCGGATATATCTTACAACGTTTCATGAAAGATATGAAATGATAAAAAAAAAAAATTCTTATTGTTATTATGCTTTATGATACTCTAAATTAATTTGTATCTATACCTAACTTGATGGTTTTATAAAAATTTAAACTCACCTGTATCGTGAATTTCTCCTTGGCCTATTCTGGCCTTGTTTAACCCTCATTCATTCATTTGATTTTTAAAACTCTCTGAAAGTTCCAGTGGTGGTTATGATTCTGTATTTAATTCAAATATTACTTGTCATAGTTAAATCTATAGTCAAATATAGTTATGTTGACATTATTCGATACTATTTATGCGACCTTTGTATGTGTCTTGTTGTTTTTTTTAATATTACATAAATTTATTTGATCGTTTTTTGTGGAGGACTATACACATAAGGTATATATATATCTGTATACTTAGGATTCCAATATTCATGTATATATCCTTTGTTTAATACACCCTTAATATATATATATATATATAATTCATAAGGTATATATATCTATGTATCGATGATTTGGCTAATATGATTGTAATAATATGTCTACTCTACAAGTGATTCATATAAGGAATATGATTCTACTGTCAGAATAACCATGTATCAAAATGTATTGATTTGTCTTGAACTTTTATTGTTCATTTAACTTCTGCATAAATTTATATAGAATACAATAACCTCTTATTACTATTCTGATTGCGATCAAAACTATTAAGTGGTTAGAATATCCAATGTTTTCTCATTAATAGAATTACTTCTATTAAATTTCGATAAGAAAATGTCTCTTCTATTTTGCTATGTGATATCATCATAGATAAAATGAATAATGATGGGCCTCTCTTTTATGCGAGGAACCCATCAGGTTGCAGTCAAAACCCATATCTCTCTTCTCTAGAAAATGGTTTCAAGGAGAAGTCCCATACCCACGACAACTATTCACACAGAGGTCTAAATATCATTTAAATCATTTATAATTTCTTATTTTTACTGTTTATATATTGTATAAACATAAACTAACCAATTTTACATGTGGTAACATGGAAAGAGAGGATAGGGAAGGTACTCGGGTTCATTTCTTAGTTCCCAAAATTAGGAGGAAAACAATGATGCTTTCATCTTGTTTATTTCCACTTATTCATATGTAACCTGTACAAAGTTTTGCTAAAAATAAATTCATGTATCTTTCTTATCACTATGTATGTGGATTTTGGATTCATAAATTCAAGGACTGCAAAATGAAATTTTGTATGGTATATTTCATGCCAAATATCTCATCCTATGAGATAGTTCAATAAAATTTCTATAAGTAACATTGTGCATTCTTTTAGGAGTTCTATAAAAATAGTTAGAAGGTTTGGTCCATATCACACCTCTCTCTCTCTCTCTCTCTCTCTCTCTCTCTCTCTCTCTCTCTCTCTCTCTCTCTATATATATATATATATAT
>ML823865.1:67478-82862 GCA_009831015.1 Picea engelmannii
TCCCCTCCTAGCAAGATCAGTACCCCTACTCTTGTGGAACAAGCCACTCAGACTCTACCTCATCCTACCACTTGCGATGCTGAAACAAAAACTCAACCATGGAATGAGCACACAATAATGGACAAATGGAAAAAGGAGCCTGCTATTACATAGGACAAAAGTCTGCAGGAGCACTGACTACTTTGGCTGAACCACATCTTTTCAAACTGGGAAGCTTTGGAGCAAACACGTCAAGAATCTCGTGCCCATAAGAAGCAGAATGAAGAGTTAAAAGGAAAATTGCTCCTGATGTTTGATTTGGTACAAAAATTGTTGGCTACTAGGAAACCATCCTCAAATTACTCTCTTTTCCTTATAGAATGACTTACACTTTTTCAGATTAAATCAATCAAAGAAGGAAGACCCTATGCAGTACTCAAACCAGAAGATTTTGTTAAAACCTTTGCAGAAGCATATACTATTGATCAACATATATTATGTGAAGTATATCTTCATAATGAAGCCATTCCTGAGAACATACACCTTAACCTTAACCCTCTTGTTGGTGATATCCAGATTCAGGCACTTGTCTCCTTCCTTACCAACCAGATTACGTGGCAGAATGATTTTCTAGCTACCAAGCACAATGAAGATAATTGTCTCCTCTAGATACGGCCAGAACCACAGAACGCTGCCACCTTTGTTGTAGAATATTACAAAATTTTGAAGAAACCAGGGATGACTCAATACATAAGGCAACTACAGGCAACAATACTTCAGGATTGCCAACAGTTTATTAAATCCACAGAGACTGCTGCCCTAGAAGAAAATAACACATTTTGGCAACAATCTTCTGAGAAAAGGCAGGAGCACAATCCCTTTAGTCCTACCAATCTTGACACAGCAATATCCCAGGTACCGAGTTACATCAAATGTGTCCAGCAATGTGTTGAAAATTGGATAGGTTATCAGTTCCATTTTCCCATTCTGTGGATGCCAACAGAGAAGTATCGAGCTCATCATAAGTTGCCCAAGAAGGTTGAAGCAACAACCTGACAAAGGCTACAAAGTGTTCAAGGATTCAGAGCTCCAATAGACAATACTTTCCACAACTACTGCTTAAGTAATTTGCACGCTCAGAGTCGGTATCCTGATTCAGATTCAGATTGAATTTGCTTGAGGAAATGCAACCTTTTTAGTTGGGGGGGATGTTAGGACCCTATAATGTAACTTTTTACTCACACTTTTTTCTATCATTACATCCTTTTCCCACTTATATTTAAGCCTACATTATCACCTTAACCTATTTCTCCAAAGGTATATAACGTTTCTTCTCTCTGCTATATGTTTAATTTGTTTTACATGTAATTTTACATTACTCTCATACTTAGCCATTAATAAGAAATATATAGTTGCTGAAACAGTTTGAACTACAGTTAATACTGTTGTTGCTTGAAGACCACGTTGCTGAAACAGTCAACAGTATGCAAATCCTGTTGCTGAAACAGTCCGTGATTTGCGATGTTGAAACAACATTTCACATACAACAGTAACAAGAAGGAGTTGTTACACTAGCTGCAATAGTCATACCTTAAGCCAACACCATTCAACCATTGCTCTTGCTTGAGACCACATTGCTGAAACAGTCAAATAGGACACAAATCCCATTGCTAAAACAACCCATGATTTGCGATGCTGAAACAATATTTTATAAATAGTAGTAGCAAGAAAAGATAAAAGAAGGAGCTATTACCCCGTCCGCAATAGTTGTACCTCAAGCCAGCACCATTCCAATGACTGTAACAACATTTTTCTATGAGATATCAGAATATCCTATTCCAGCATAGAATATTAGATCAGACTAAGAATATGATTTGTATGAACACATGTAATTTTATGCTTAATTGTATTAAGAGGATTCTCCTATTTAAATAGGGAGAAATCAACATTAGAGAGGGATTATTAAAGGCTTAGCTAGAGAGGAATTACAAAGAAGGAGGGGGTCACTTTGGATATTGTAACTTGATACATTTGACAGATGAATAAAAGATCATTCTGAGCATTTCTTCTTATTTCCTTTCATTTCTGGGGAATCTTGTGAGAAGGCAAGGGCCCACCTTCTTCACAAGATTCACCCATTATTTTTGTAGTGTGTTAGTATTGTTTTTATTCGTACCTTGTTAAAACTCTGTTTTGTTGAAACTCTATTTCCACTGATTGTTACATTGTTTTCATACAATTCATTCCTAGGTAATTGTTAATCATTTTGATTAGTAATTATGTTTGTAGAATGAGTTTATGAAAGTGTGATAATCAGAGACAGGTGTTGAAGATTCCTTCTTTGGGGACTAGGGTCATGTTCTCTATTACAAAATAGTTAGCCTTCATTACATGTTAATCATTTTAATTGGTAATTCTGTTTGCAGAATGAGTTTATGAAAGTGTGATAATCAGAGACAGGTGCTGAAGATTCCTTCTTTGGGGAATAGGGTCCTGTTCTCTGTCACATAATAGTTAGTCTTCTTTGCAGTGTGCTGAAAGGTTCCTTTTTCCTAGGTTGTTGTTTCTTAATGTAATCCATGATTCTTCTGATAATTATTTTCCTTTGAATCTTAAATTCTGCAATAGATAGATTGCTTTTACTATAATTTAAAGTAGAACTTCAGTCTGTTCAAAGCAAGGTGTGATTAGTGTACTTTTACTACAACTCTAGATTGCTTTTGAGATTGAACATATACAGTGTGTGATTGCCTTTGAAATAAACAGACTTCCTTGGGTTGACAATTTATGTAACACTTGATTGTTTAATTAATAAGCAATTATAGTGACCAACAGGACCCTTGAATTCTTTTACCCTAGTTTGTATAAATTTCTTGATATTTGGAAATCCATTCTACCCATTATCCAACTTTGAGCTCATAGTGAACTAAATTCATTAGCTACTATTATCATTTGTCTTCCTACAATTTCATTATATTGATTCTCCATTTCTCACTGCTGAGTGTAAAGGTAATTTTAGATGTAGTTTCTAGATATTGAGAACAATCCTAAGTTCTCAATATGCCTTGATTATAGTTAATGTTATGATGATTTTTATTTTGATCTGCTTAAAATCTTTGTTATTGTATTGTTCTCCTTTCTCGACACTTGGTCGATTAACCCAGACTTTCATTCAGTCTGGTTCAATTGAGAGGTACCAATCCCAAAAACAACTTATGGGATTTTCCCGGATATATCTTACAACGTTTCATGAAAGATATGAAATGATAAAAAAAAAAAATTCTTATTGTTATTATGCTTTATGATACTCTAAATTAATTTGTATCTATACCTAACTTGATGGTTTTATAAAAATTTAAACTCACCTGTATCGTGAATTTCTCCTTGGCCTATTCTGGCCTTGTTTAACCCTCATTCATTCATTTGATTTTTAAAACTCTCTGAAAGTTCCAGTGGTGGTTATGATTCTGTATTTAATTCAAATATTACTTGTCATAGTTAAATCTATAGTCAAATATAGTTATGTTGACATTATTCGATACTATTTATGCGACCTTTGTATGTGTCTTGTTGTTTTTTTTAATATTACATAAATTTATTTGATCGTTTTTTGTGGAGGACTATACACATAAGGTATATATATATCTGTATACTTAGGATTCCAATATTCATGTATATATCCTTTGTTTAATACACCCTTAATATATATATATATATATAATTCATAAGGTATATATATCTATGTATCGATGATTTGGCTAATATGATTGTAATAATATGTCTACTCTACAAGTGATTCATATAAGGAATATGATTCTACTGTCAGAATAACCATGTATCAAAATGTATTGATTTGTCTTGAACTTTTATTGTTCATTTAACTTCTGCATAAATTTATATAGAATACAATAACCTCTTATTACTATTCTGATTGCGATCAAAACTATTAAGTGGTTAGAATATCCAATGTTTTCTCATTAATAGAATTACTTCTATTAAATTTCGATAAGAAAATGTCTCTTCTATTTTGCTATGTGATATCATCATAGATAAAATGAATAATGATGGGCCTCTCTTTTATGCGAGGAACCCATCAGGTTGCAGTCAAAACCCATATCTCTCTTCTCTAGAAAATGGTTTCAAGGAGAAGTCCCATACCCACGACAACTATTCACACAGAGGTCTAAATATCATTTAAATCATTTATAATTTCTTATTTTTACTGTTTATATATTGTATAAACATAAACTAACCAATTTTACATGTGGTAACATGGAAAGAGAGGATAGGGAAGGTACTCGGGTTCATTTCTTAGTTCCCAAAATTAGGAGGAAAACAATGATGCTTTCATCTTGTTTATTTCCACTTATTCATATGTAACCTGTACAAAGTTTTGCTAAAAATAAATTCATGTATCTTTCTTATCACTATGTATGTGGATTTTGGATTCATAAATTCAAGGACTGCAAAATGAAATTTTGTATGGTATATTTCATGCCAAATATCTCATCCTATGAGATAGTTCAATAAAATTTCTATAAGTAACATTGTGCATTCTTTTAGGAGTTCTATAAAAATAGTTAGAAGGTTTGGTCCATATCACACCTCTCTCTCTCTCTCTCTCTCTCTCTCTCTCTCTCTCTCTCTCTCTCTCTCTCTCTATATATATATATATATATNAGAAGGTTTGGTCCATATCACACCTCTCTCTCTCTCTCTCTCTCTCTCTCTCTCTCTCTCTCTCTATATATATATATATATATATATATATATATATATAGGTGTGATATGGACACTCAAAGATATACTCACTTTCATTCAATATTCTATATTTTCTTTAAAGAAAACCATTATAGGAACTATATCAGTTATCATAATTAAATAACACTTCAAAATTCCCCTAATAGCATTAAGATCAACAATTAAATTTGAAAATAATTTGAAGAAAAATATGAAGAACAAAAGAAGCAGCCAAGTTCCACCCAGTCGTAGAATGGATTAGCCAAATCACTTGATCCAGTCACCCCCAAGCCTAATCATGAATCCATAGGGGAGAATGAGCCTCTTGTTCCAATAAAAATTTTTGTTGTCATTTGTTTCCTATCACCTCAGTGCTCACACAACAAAAATATACACACTCAAAAATATACTCACTTTCATTCAATATTCTATATTCTCTTTAAAGAAAACCATTATAGGAACTACATCAGTTATCATAATTAAATAACACTTCAAAATTCCACTAATAGCATTAAGATCAACCATTAAATTTGAAAATAATTTGAAGAAAAATATGAAGAACAAAAGAAGCAGCCAAGTTCCACCTAGTCGTAGAATGGATTAGCCAAATCACTTGATATATTCACCCCCAATCCTGATCAAGAATCCATAGGGGAGAATGAGCCTCTTGTTCAAATAAAAAAATTTGTTGTCATCTGTTTCCTAACACCTCAGTGCTCACACAACAAATTTTTGGTTTCACTGTTGATACCACAACAATACCTTGTTTCTTTTCCACATAAAGTTCTTCTCTTTCCCACATGCTAAGAAGTGTCTTGCCTCCTCATACATGTGTATTTATATTTTCTTTTCTAGGTATTATTTTTTCCTCCATCTCCTTTCCCTCCTTAGGAAATTCACAAATTTAGAAATCCCTAATTTTCAAGGTGTGTAAATCACCAAAATTTACTTCTAACACATGTCCTTTTATGCCCAGGGTTAGCTCCAAATTGTTCCCCACTCATGGATTCATGATCATCTATTTTTAACTTGGTTGTACCTTATGTTTCCTTCATAAATTGAATTAAAATGGTGTCTCTTACATCTGTCCAACAATTAAGGACACTTGGTATGTCAATATCTTGCACAATAATCAAATTAATAACAGTCACTTTTTCCCTACAAATCACAATTTCGAATTTTCCACTTAAGTAAATTATTTAACACAATAAAAACTTTAATTGGGGAATTACATACTCTCCCCCTTGTATTTAACATCATCCTCGATGTTAATTCTTATTATTTCCAGTCATCCTTGGAGAAAAACGGGATATGTATTTCTCATGAAATCCTCCAACTCCCAAGTAGCTTCTTCAGGAGTGAAGTGCTTCCATTGAACCTTTACCTGGATGATGACTTGGTTCCACAACACCGTTTCTTTTTTATCCAGAATACGTAAAGGTTCCACCTAGAATTTTCCTTCTGGTTCAAGCTGTAACAAGTTCCAATCAATTACATTAGTAGGGTCATGAACATACTTATTTAATAATTATATATGAAAAACATTATGAACTTTTAAATTTTATGGTAATGTTATATGATACACCACTAGACTAATTCAAGCTAATACTTTGAAGGGTCCACAAAACCTTGGTGCTAATTTTTCACATCTCCCAAGTTTCAACGACTTCCTTTTCTCTATGTTCCCTGACATTAAATTCTTTATGTAGGATGTTATGATCTGTGTAACTTTTTCGTTGGTCCTATGCAACTTTTAAATTCTCTTGAGCCTTTTTAACAATCCACTCCATTTCCTATAACATATATGGTCCAAACATGATTCTATCAACTGTATGGTCCCAACTAAGAGGAGTTGTACATTTCCTCCTGTAAAGGATTTCAAATGGACTCATTTTGGTTGAGGACTATGGTATCTTTCATGCCAAATATATGATCCTATGAGATCATTCAATAAAATTTATATAAGTAACATTGTGCAATATTTTAGGATTTCTATAAAAATAGTTAGAATGTTTGATACATATCTCATACATCCAAGAATTAATTCATGGCCAAAATACACCAACAAACATTACTTCCAACAAAATCATGGCTCCTCTTCGCAATTCCTTTTTCTTTCCCAATCCAAGATCAAAATAAATGAATAATGAACAACAACTGAAATAAAAAATGGAGAGAGAACAAAATGAATAGTCTAAACAATGAACAATGAATAATGAGTGAGTGAGCGCACCCCAAAATAGACCAAAAATGGGTTTATGTATTTCTTGGAATTAAGGAACCACATGTACTTCCCCCAAGAATCTCATGTAACTAATATTTTCAATTAAAACAAGAATGGATAAATAAAAATATAAAATAAACACTTTTCCCCTCAAGCCCCCTCTCTTGTGAAATCATAGCCCCCTATAACTCTTATCCTTGTCTGTCTAGAAGCCAATGATGTATTTATTATTAATAATGATGAAAACATTACATTTCATTGGCACACTGGCCTTTTTTAATTGTTTGGGCACTCTGGCCTTTCATAAATTCACAAAATACATTATTTAACATGGGTCTTAAAACCAGGGTATTACATTCCCATCCCCCTTATTTTGGCACTATCCTCGGTTCGTATACAAAACATAAATGAAAATTTCAAAATTTATTCAAAAAGTTATGGGTACTCTAGTTGCATGGAATATTCATGCTCCCAAGTAGCATCTTCAAGACTGTAACGGGTCCACTGGACTTTTACCAGATCTATAACTCAATTTTGGAGCATTTTGAATTTTGTGTCCAATATCTACATTGGCTGGACCTGAAAGTCTCCCTCTGTCTCTACCTGAATCATATGCCTATCAATAACATGGTTAGGATCATGTACATATTTTTTTAGCAAAGAAACATGAAATACATTATTCACATTCATGGAAGGAGACAATGCAAGCATATATGCAATTGGCCCTATTTTATCCAATATCTCAAATGGACCACAGAATCTAGTTGCTAGCTTTCTACAACTAACCAACTTCAAAGATCTCTTATCGGGCTTCAATTTTAAAAGAACATGGTCTCCCACTTTAAATTATGTAGACATCCTATTCTTATCTTCATAATTTTTTTGTCTATCTTTAGCTTCCTTTAAATTCTGCTTAACTATAACCATCTAGTCTTCCATATCCTTGAACAATTCTAGCCCAAGTACCACTTTGTCTACCGGGTTATCCCAACTCATTGGAGTATTTCATTTCCTACCATACAAATCTTCAAATGGGACCATTTTCAATGAATATTGATACCCATTATTATAGGCAATCTCAACCAAGTAATGCAATTAATCCTCCCACTTAGATGGCTCATCAATCACATACATCCTCAACATGTCTTCACTTACTTGGTTGACTCTTTTTGTCTTCCCATTTGACTATGAATGGTATGCTATGATAAAGTTTAGATTTGTACCAAATCCTTTAAATAATCCCCTCCAAAATTTTGAACTAAACTTTGTGTCTTTGTATGAAACAATTGCCTTAGGTATCCCATGTAACCTAGCGATTTCCCTCATGTAAATTTCTGCAATATTAGTTGTTGTATGAGTTATTTTTACAGTAACAAAATGAACAACCTTTGTCAATTTATTAACAACTACCATGATTGAATTGTGTTGTCTTGTTGTCCTGGGAAATTTAGTTATAAAATCAATGGTTACCACTTCCCATTTCCTCTCTGGAATTGGTAATAGATGTAGTAAACCCATTGGGTGCCTATGATTATCCTTCACTCTCTAACATTCCATACATCTGGAAATGTAATCAACAAAATATTTTTTCAATCCTTGCCAAAAGAATTGCCTTCTTACTGCTACAATTGTTTTCTAGTAACTGGGATGTCCAACATATGGAACGTTATGCATTTATTTTAATACCAAATTCCTAAGTTCTCCGGAACTAGGAACATAAATTCTAGTTTTATGCACAAGTAATCCATCTTCCTTCATCTTATATTCTTTAATTTTATGTTGTACATTTTCTTGCTCCAAGATTTATTTTACCTGTAGGTAATGTTGATCTGTAACAACAACATCTAAAATTCTGCTCTTTAAATATTATTAGTGCATACTAATTGTTGTAGCATGAATGAGATGTACTCTTCTACTAAGTGCATCAACAAATTTATTTTATTTTCCTTTGATATGCTTGATTTCAAAACTGTATTCACTTAAAAATTCCATCCATCTCGTTTTCCTGGAATTCAAAGTTGTTTGTTCAAAAAGATATTTAAGACCACTATGATATGTTCTTAATACAAATCTCTTCTCCATGATATAATGCCTCCACATATTCAATGCATGAACAATGGCATCAAGTTCTAAGTCATGTGTGGCATAGCTCCTCTCATGTTCCTTAATCTTTCTAAACTCATAACAAATGACATGTCTATTTTGAGTGAGGACTCAACCAAGTCCTTCCTTGCATGCATCTATACATACCCCTAAATGTTCATTTGGGTCAACAATATTTAAAAAATGTGCACTAGTAAGTAATTATTTCAACAAATTAAAATTATCTACACACTCAGTTGTCCATTCAAATTTAATTCCATTATTTTGCAAAGAAGTGATGGGATGAGAAATCTTAGGGAACCCTGCTATAAACCTTATGTAGTAACCAACTAATCCCATAAAAGATCTAACTTATGAAACATTCTTGGGTGTTGGTCATCCTCTAATGGATTCAATCTTCTTTGGATCCACTAGTATACCTTGTTCTGAAATAATGTGTCCCAAGTAATGGATCTCTTCTATTCTAGGTGGATATTGGTGGCCACCTACCTATTCCAACTCACTCATCTTGACAGTTTTTAGTTCAAGACGTTTCTCTGTAATGATGTCTTTTCTTTGTAATTGTGGATTGTGCACTTCTCGGGCTATCATGAATCCCTACACAAAATCTATGTGGATATTGGTGGTCGCCCACCTATTCCAATTGGCTTATTGTGTAATTTTTCATATCAATACATCTTTATGTACTTCCATGGCCGTTTTGGGGACCTAAACAGTTTTTTTTTTGGCTTGCCACATTCAAAATGTAGATAGAGTCATCATTTGAAAAAATAATGTGTATTTCTCGAAAATACCTTTCCAACGAGCTATCACACACCTAAAATAGAGGTCGTATGAAAAAATTATGAACCTGAGAAGTTGAGGTACCAACTTACCCATTGGGGCACACACAACGTTTGGCGTTTCATCTCCTAGTGTTAGATTTTTGGATATATAGGGTTTTGGAATTCATGAGTAATGTTAAAAAGGTCTATGGATCCTCATTTTAATCATTATTTTCAAACGTATGCACGTAGAAGCCACATCTCTTCTTAGAGATAGCTACCACCATTTGAGTAAGTTGTTTCAGTTCTACAGTTTTAAAATTTTAGCCTATTTTATTTATTCAATAGAATTTATTGTTCACTCTATATCTGTTGTTGTTCTCCATATCTCTATGTTATGGTATTCAATCTATTATTCATTTGATCCAAAATATATTTGCAGAATGAAATGAATATAGATTATTATCATAAGATGCTTACACAAAATAACAGATATACAATAAAATTGGTTTCTATTCAATATGGAAATAAGTTGAAACTGTAAAATGTAGCAGAAACAAGCTTGCTAGAATGGTGGCGATTTATCTCTGAGAAGAGATGTGATGATTGTACTCATTCACAAGAATATGATTACAGTGAGGCTCTGAAGGCATTTTTACAATAAACATGAATGTCAAAAACCATAGATATCCAAAAAACGTAACCCTAGGAGATGAAGCACTAAAAGTCATGTGGGCCCTGTTTGGGTAAGTTAGTACATCAACTTCCTGGGGTCATAACTTTTGCATACGATCTCCATTTTAGGCGCACGATATCCCATTGGAAAGGTCTATATGAGGAATACACATTTTGATGTTATTTGTGATAGGTCATTTTGACTGTGGTGAGCCCTAAAAATGTTGTTTAGGGCCTCAAAATGACCCCACAAGTCAGGGACCTGAAAACTAGGGAAAAAACTTCCAAACTTCCAAACTGCCAAAATGATCGAGTTGGAATAGGTGGGATGCCACCGACATCCATCTGGATCAATCATCCCCCCTTAGAAAGAAATGGTCTCCATTGTGTTGAGTTCCCCCATCAGATGAGGAAATTTGTACTGAATTTGGCACCGGGTGAGACACTTCCCTTGTTGCAAGAGATGCCCTTCTTTGACAAATCGATAAAACTGGATCCGTTGTTGGTGAGTTCCCTTGATATATTTTTCCACAACTGGATCACTATATTACGATTTTATGCATTCAGGGTTGAGATTTGCTGGTGTCAGTTGTTCTTCTATCTCTGCGGTGTCTAATAATGGTGGGAAATGCGATTGAAGGATATCCACGTTGAACATTGGGTGCAAGCAAAGGAAAGGAGGAATGTTGAGATTGAAAGCATTATCACCCACAACCTTGGTGAGGGTGTACAATCCATAAAGGAGTGGGAGAAGCTTCATATGGGGTCCTATAAGGTGCTCTTTCTGCAAGTGAAACCAAACTTTGTCGCCCACCTGAAACTTATGCGGCACCCGGTGTTGATCATGGCACTACTTGTACTTGTCATTAGACTTCTATAGGATATCCTGAACTTGTTGGTGAATTTTCTCGATCGACTCAATGAACTGAGTGGCTTTGTAAAATTCAGATGGAGTAGGAGATGAGTTGATTGAGTTGACCTCAAGGGGTAGTGCAACATCTATGGAACCCAATGGTTGGAATCCCAACCCCAGTTGAAAGGGGATATGGCCAGTTGAGCTATACAGGGATCGGTTGTAGCTATGTTAAACATAGGGGAGACTCTCATCCCATGTGCGAGGGTTCTTGGAATTATACATGTGAAAGATATGCATTATCATTCGATTTACGACCTCGATTTCATGATCTGTCTGGGGTGGAAGGTCATGGATTTTGTGAGCTTGGTGTCTAGCAATGACCAGAGGCTTGACCAGAATGTGTTGAGAAATTGATTGTCCCAATATGATACAATGGTTTGTGGGATTCCAAAATGTACCCATAATCAGTCAAAGAAGATCTTGGCAGTGGCCTCTGCTGTGATGCTCTTCTTACAGAGAGCCAGAATCACCATCTTAGAAAAGCAATCCACAACCAAAAAAACACGGTCATTGCCCCTCTTGGTGGATGAGAGGCCCAAAATGTAGTCCATTGATATGGATTCCCATGGCCTGTTAGGAGTAGGTAGAGGGGTGGACATTCCCTCTTTCTTAGTGGTCGATTTGGCAATCGTGTAGGTAGTGCAAGACCTGATATAATTGTTGACCTCCTATCAAATTTTCGACCATTGGAAATGTTTCAAAAACATTTCCACTATATTTTCAACACTGAAGTGTCTTTCCACCTGATTGTAGTGGGCTTCCAAGATCATCTTCACTCGCTCACTTGATGGAACGCATATCTGGCCCAAACAACACAACAACTGTTCCTCAAGATGGAAATTAGCAACAACTGCATTTGCGCCCTGTTAGCGGCACCATTTTTCTTTCCAAATTTAGAGTTGGTTTTAAAGTCACGTTGTGATCCATGCACCCAAACATGTGAATTCAGGTACGAAACACCACTAGTTTGAATTCAATAAGTGTGTAGTTGGCCCTTGGGAATGGGAAGGGATGTCAGATTCGAAACTTGTATAAGAGGTACGAGTATGTCTTTTCCAAGAAAGTAGAGTCCTGTCAAGAAACCAGTCTCTACATACCCCAGGTCGAGTCAAGTGGTTAATAGAGGTCATGTCGACAAGTATAATAGTTATTATCAGTTCATCATGGAGGCTGAGGAAATGACAAATCATGGTGTTCCTATCATACATGACCAACAAACCTTATCACATGTATCCTACACGTGGGGATTTTCCATGGAAAACCTGCAACTTGACTTAGAACATCTCGTTGCCATGAATTTTCTTTCCTTTAGCACAATTTACCCTCCTATCCGATTTTTTATAAATCTTGGATGCTCAATGTTATCTCTAGTCGTAAGGACTACGCCTAGTCTCTATTTGCAATTCCCCTTGCCATTCCATTGTGATCAGAACCTTTCTTCCTGTGCATTTGTTGGATACACTAGATGCAGAGTTCACCTTGGCCATGCCATGGTGACCTCTCAGAGATCAAGGAAAGGTGTGCAAAGCATGAGAAATATAAGGTCTGAGCCCCAAAGGGACTAGGATTCATTCTCACCTATGACATACATTCCCAAAGATGTAAAAGGAACTATTCTTTTACCTGCAGAGAAGACTAGATCAAATCGTGGAAAAACCAAAAAGGAGGGATTCACACAAGAAGGGGAGATAGTAAGAGCCCCCTCTCCCCAACAACAAATTCCTTGGAGGAGGGGAAGGACAAGATAAAAACAGAAAATCATGGAAGCTCAAATCTCAGAAGGACCGTGTGTCAGATTGGTAGTTGAAGAATGACTGAGATGCACCATTCAGCTAGAACCTATTGGGGGATCAAGCCACGAAGACAGGAGAAGAAAAAGGAGATTGGATATCGCAGGAGTGACTGAAAAAATTCCATCTCAGCAATTGGAAAAAGAAAATCTGTCCATCACCTAAGTCTATCAGGAAAACATGGAATTAAAGTGACAGCTAGTGACAAAGGCTACGGAAGCGTCTGCAACGCAAGGTCGTGAAAGGAACATGGAATTGTTGAAAAGGCATCTTAGAGAGGTGGAAGAAAAATTTTTACAGCCGCGAGAAACACATAGAATGACGAAATAAAGGCATGTGAAACATTCCATAGAATGTGAAATGACCGAGAAAGAAGCCTGCGTAGCTCTCGCCAGCGCGTAGGAAAAACAAGTTTAGTTGGCACTCGTCTCTGCACCCGCTAAGGATGAGACAAATATTGGCAGTTTTGAATGATACATTTCTCTAAAGCACGCTACCATTTTGATAATGGCCATGACGATCTAACAACTTCTTACTGTGCACAACTCTCAACAAATGATCACATCATAGAAATCGAAGCTGTTATTTATAGACAACAAGTTCTTGACATACACTTGTTCATCGAGAAACTTTCTCAAAGAAACATAGTGACACATTTTTTCTCCATGCCAAAGCCTGACCAACTATCAGATCCCGTGGTGAGATTGCAAACAGGCGTGAGTAAAAAGGCGTAATTATTGTCTATTTTTTGAAAACACTATGCGGAGAGTCTCCAACACATGTTGCTTAGTTTTCCTAGTTCTAAGGGTTAGCGGTTAGGAAACAGGGTATCCCAAGTGGGACCCTAATTTATTTATTTCATCTTTTTGATCTAAGACAGGTTGGTTGGAAAATTGGGTAGATGATAGATATTGTATATAATTTGAAGTTTTGATTGGAATTTAATGCAAAGGTCATGTGACTTGATGAAAATATTCTAGTTGTAACGGTTGAATGTATTGTGATTCTTTCTTTGCGTATGTTTTTTCCTGTTATATTTATTTCATATCTCTTTCTGTCTATTTCAGAATGAATTATTAAGCCTGTGGATTTGCTATACAACACCCCTTGTTCGCGTCACTTAGACAAAATGTTTTCCTCTAAAGCTAACTCTAAATTCGTCCATAGAGGTGCTCCTGAGTTACTTCTTATAATTTCTCCTGCCACACATTACAGTTTTACATTGAAGGTGGTTTCTGTCCTAGCCTTTATCCTATTGATTCCACTCACTGAGTCATTTGTCTCATATCTTCCTCATATCGACCCCATAGCCCAAGTTTTACCTTCCTATGCCAATATAACCAAAACCCATTTTATCATAGGTGTTAAATCTAGCCATTGTTTTCAAAGTCATATCCTGCATAGAGAGCAACCATTTTTGAGAGAGCCCTCTCCATATTTGAAAGGATAGTTTTTGGGTCTCAAAGTTGGTTGAAAAATTTACCTTCATGCACCATTCTGGCATCATTTCTAGGGAATGAAATTGAATAGATTTTCCCTGGGAGAACGACAACATTGCAGTTTGACCCCTAAGGGTAAAAAAGGGACAAACATCCATACCAGCTGAAATCCTTACCTTAGAGATTCAAGTCCAAACAAATCAGTAGCCTCAAGTAGCTTAGTTCATGAAACCTGGCTCCAAAGATGATTTACACCAGAGGGAATCCTGACCTGAAACCCTCAGAGCCTATGTACGACCCTAAGAAGATTTTTTGCAAGGCTAGAGAGAAAGTGCTAGACATGTTCTACTACTTGGATATAAGAATGTCCTTGCCCAAACATGATGCTCATATCATTGATGACCTTGCGTTTGACACATTCTTTGAGAAACCTCTATTTTGGTTGAGGTTAGAGACGATTTTGGATGAGACTGTTTTCGATCCAAAGAAATTCTGAGCCCTAATATCAAATAATATCCCTCAGAATATCAATCCTCCTAGGGCCATGGGAGCTCAATTTTCTCCCCTCATCCTACCTTCCCAATTGTTACACATTATTTTCATCATCCCTATGATCGTTAATGATGTAAACCTATCTGTTTCCTTCAGAGGGGTCACAATGGCCTGAGTTCCTAAAGAGAGAAGGGAGAAGAACTTCTCCTGAGAAAAGAAATTGCTTTTTCCTATGTAAAAACCTTATAAAAAGGAATGTTAG